>JBBBDQ010002502.1:235000-262500 GCA_037127315.1 Ascarosepion bandense
TAGAACCCCTGTCATATCCTCTATTCTGTTTGTCTTAATACCTATTTTGCATGAACTAAACAGTTAAAAAGGAACTGTTTATTTCTAACAAAACCTTTGCCAAAAACGATAATGGTTTTGTCGTGGACCCAGTTAGAGGTCCAGCAAGAAATATTAGAAAAATAACCAAAATAGAAAATAACGAATATATATTAAACATGGCAATATACAACACTGGAAAATTTGTTAATAGAGCGATAATACGGGTTACTGAATAATACAACAATTCAACCCTCGAACCAGGACTCATAATGGTCGTTACGGCAGCAGTGTTCGTAGACGACTCTCGGCTATGTTCAGGGCGCTCTCCTCAGGCTACTCTCTCAGACTACTTCCAGGCTACTTAGGCTATCGCCGCTATCTAATCTCACCTTTTGTGAGGAGAGGTATATGTAATGATTGGAAGAGTTTATTCCGTTGTGTGGTTGATACCTCCATGACAGGTTTGACGCGTATCTTCAATACTGTAAAATGTTTCAGTGACGACAAATTTGTGTGGATTTAAAATTAGATTGATTTGCAAAACTAATTTTCAAGTAAGAGTGAATTAGAAAACACATTAATAAATCTTGATTTTGTTACAAAGTTTAAAGAATTGGAACAAGAAGAAGCCTATAAAAATGATTTGTTGAAGGAAATGGAATGTTGCGCAAAGGAAGGATAATATAAGAAAAGAATACTATAGACGTGTCCGTCTGGTATGACTGTTATGTCGTGAGTAAGAATAAATACCTCAACAACAGGAATAGTTTAATTGTTGTATTCCGTGAAAATAGTATTTACAAAGGTTATTAGTATCCAATACAAGAATAGAGGTTAATCGTCTCAACCGTCGTAAGACGTAGTATGAGCAATGGGTACTTCCGGGTCGTCACCGGAAGTCTACGACTGACTTGTCGATCGGCTGCTCGGCACACTCTCTCACGTAGATGCCACCATTACTTTACATAGTAATGGAATAGTCCATTATAGCCGAATAGGCGCGGGCGTCCCAACAATGACAAACCGAGTTGAGTTCACAAAAGAGAATATCATCCATAAATATTTATTTGTGCCTATAGTGCAATGGAATTTCGACCTACTCACTTGACCCATAGCTGACATTACGCCAATGTATATTATAACGAGAAGGCTTTTCATTTTTTTACCTCATGTATCATTTCAAAACTGAAATTGATCTTCTGTATGTGCCCAGATCCGAAGGAATCAGAGGATTAGTTCAACTAGAATTGTTTTACAAAATCAAATCAAAGATGCCTGAAAAACTACAGAAGACTGGATGATGATACGTGTCAAAGAACATGAAAGCAAATGCAATGTACCAAATACAAAAGCGATTCCAACATAAGCCCTTTTATGGTCAATACTCTATCTCTACCAAACAACCTCATGTACACTACCGGCCATAATTATTAGGCAACACAAGGTTTCTTTTTTAAAAGAAATGATGTATTTCATACTATTTTTAGTATTTATTTTCAAGTGGAGAATTCCAAATAAATTCTAAGTTTTCAAGTAAAGAATCTCAATGGGCACACGTTCAAAGTTAAATTTCTCAATTAGCAACAAGATTTAACCAGATAACTCAATAATGAACAGGTTTCCAGCTAATTCGTCAATGGGCAAAAATTAATATGCAAAGAGATCAATGGTCAAGAAGTTTCAAGTACAGAGTTTTCTGAGAAACTGGGTTCAAACACAAGACGTAATGTGCTACAAGTTTCAAGGAGACCTCAAGGTGCAATAAGTTTGAAGCAGATATCTCAATGGTCACTAATTTCAAGCAGGTACACAACCAGCCATAATTATTAGGGCACCCCAGTTTTTAAAAAATGATATATGTCATACAACTTTCAGTATTTATTGCCAAAGGGATAATTGTAAATGAAAATAGAATGGTCCTTTTTTTAATACGGCACAATAACATGTGAACTGTTCTGGTGTTCAGTTTTTGTGTTCTTTTCTCCACACAGTCAGGTTAGCCAAATGCAGACGACAATTCTACTCCTGCAGCTTCTTCTCTCGCACTTCCCGCCTGTGGAACTCACTCCCGTATTCTTGCTTTCCTGACGGCTACAACCTCCAGAAATTTAAATGCAATGTCAATACTCATCTACTAACCACTGGACTCTAGCTCCCTCTCCACCCCCGTATAACCTTCCCTTTCCCTCCACCTATGTATCTGTCATCGCACCTACTTTCTCAGCTTTCTATTGTTCCTTTCTAACTAGTTTGTACTCCTCACTCTTTTCTAATTAATCTTTTTAGATTTAAGTAGCCCCCTGCACATCAGTGGCGTTTCCGCCTTGCTCGGGGTGAAATGATTAAAAAAAAATACTAGTCTCTTCTTCGTATTGGCTGGCCAAAGCAAAGGCTTCCCGGGTGTTTTGTAAATCTTTGCAAAGTAATAATAACAAAAGAACCATTCTATTTTCATTTAGAATTGTACACTTAGCGATAAATACTGAAAATAATATGAAATACATAATTTATTTAAAACTGGGGCTGCGTAAAAATTATGGCCGGTAGTGATATATATATATATATATATATATATATATATATAGATATATATATATTATTATATATATATATATATATATATATATATATAGGTATAAGTATAGTTGTCAGTCCGTAAACGTTCCTTAATGGAAATTATTAATTGGTAAATCCATATGGAGAGCTCTATGGGAGTTAACCAGAGTGATTTGAAGTTTATAAAGGAAAACTCAACATGTCATGTTTGTTATAAACTATAGTTCATTTCACTAGCTCATATCATCAGACTCTTTTCCAATATTTCCTCGGCAGAAAGTTTATGCTAGATGGAGGAAATATTGTAAAAAAGTCTGATGATATGAGCTAATTAAGCTCATTGAAATGAACTATAGTTTATAACTAATATGACGTGTTGAGTTTTCCTTTATAAATTATATATATATATATATATATATATATAATCTAAAGGGTAGGATAGGTAAATATTCGCTGTTTACCTTGTAAATTTTTGCAAAGTAATGATACCAAACGAACCATTCTATTTTCATTTAGAATTATAAACTTGGCGATAAATACTAAAACAATAGTATGAAATACATCCATTTAAAAAGAACTGGTATGGCCTCATAATTATGGCCGTTAGTGTAGGTGTATATAGATTCTGTACCCATCGATGTTGACACATTACATGGTTAAAAACTGACACTGAAGTGTTTATCCGTGATAGACAGGTTCAATGCTTTGTAACTAGAAATCACAAGGCATACATATTTAAATATTGTGCTGGCCCCGAATGCGGATTCTATGTTAAATAGCCAGAAACAAATGCTATTTATTACATCAGGTTGCACGATATTAGCACTGAGTGAATATAAATTTAGGTACGAGAGCGCGGGTGAGTATCTACATGGGAAAATCTGCAACTTTTTAGGATATTAAACTGAATGAAACTGGTATAAACACCACCCAGATCCAATTATGAATATAGGAACTGTAACAATTTTATGGGACTTTATAATAAACGTAGACAGAATAATCAAAGCTAATTGTCTATAGAATGATAAAAAACACAATGAGCTTCTTTTTGTGAAAGCAGTTATTGAAGAGTTTAATATATATTTGAAGATCTTCAAAAAGCTACGAAAATTAAGGAACTTGAAATGGAAATGTAAAAGTGTGCCAGATGAACACATCAATAGTCTCAGATTGTCTTTGATTATTAAAAGTTCTGACAGACAATTCAGGGTACTTGGTAGCCAATGCTTTAAAAGATTACAAACAATTGCACTCACAATACAGTTTACACCTTCCGTAGGGATCTATATATGTCAAAATGTGTGTTCTTAGGCTGTGTTTTTAACAAAAACGCATAATAGAAATTATTATGAAGCTATTCATGACCTTAGGTGTCTGGCTTGGACCCAAAAGACAACAAAACAACACAAATCAAAGGAAACAACAACAACAATAATAATAATAATAATAATAATAATAATAATAATAATAATAAGCAAACACTATGAAAAATATGTAAACAAACACTGGTATGAACATCAACCAATAATGGTTACAGAAATAGAAGATGTAACCATTCTATGGGATTACACCATCTACACAGACAGAAAAATTGAAGCAAACAGGCCAGACATTATTGTTAAAAACCAGAAATAAAAAAAACTTGCTTATTAATTTATATGGCTTGTCCAGCGGATTGTAACATAGCAACCAAGGAATTTGAAAAACTGTCAAAATATAAAGACCTGGAAATTGAAATAGAAAAAATGTTGAAATTGAAAACAAGAATCGAATCAGTGATAGTCGGTGCACTTGGAATGATTAAATATACAACAAAAAACACATTGAAAGATTCCCTGGAAACCTCAATTTAAGAGATATACCAAAAATTGTCTTGTTAAGTACAGCCCACACACTAAGGAGAACTTTGTCTATGTAATGCTAGGGATGATGGGAAAGATAGAACAAACATGAAATGGAGCCATAACAACACGCCACTACCTGCCTTATGTCTTCCCGCAGACTTGGTTGGTAGTGTGACCATAGCAGAAATCGAAATATGATGAACAATGACATAATAATAATAATAATAATAATAATAATAATAATAATAATAATAATAATAATCTTGCAGCACAAGACCAAAGTCTTTTCACTAGAAACTTTCAGGCAAATATTATGCATAATAATATGGATCCAAAATACAGGTTCTGTGATAAACACCAAGAAATAATAGACCACCTAATCTCAGGCTGTTCTGTGCTTGCTCCAAATGAATATAAAAATCTCCACGATAGAATTGGGCAATATTTACATTGGGCAATGTGCAAACATTATGGAAAAGCTGTAAACAAACACTGGTATGAACATCACCCAGCACCGGTTACAGAAATAGAAGATGTAACCATTCTATTGGATTACACCATCTACACAGACAGAAAAATTGAAGCAAACAGGCCAGATATTATTGTTAAAAACCAGGAGAAAACTTGTCTATTAATTGATATGGCTTGTCCAGCGGATTGTAACATTGCAATCAAGGAATTTGAAAAACTGTCAAAATATAAAGACCTGGAAATTGAAATAGGAAAAATGTGGAAATTGAAAACAAGAGTTGTGCCAGTGATAGAAAGTGCACTTGGAATGATAAAAAATGGAACAAAACAACACATTGAAAGAATCCGTGGAAACCCCAGCTTAAGAGATATACAAAAATTGTCTTATTAAGTACAGCCCACACACTAAGGAAAACTTTATCTATGTCATGCTAGGGATGATAGGGAAGATAGAAAAACATGAAATGGGGCCATAATAACACGCCACTACCTGCCTTAGGTCTCCCCGCAGACTTGGTTGGTAGTGAGACCAAAGCAGAAATCGAAATATGATGAACAATGACATAATAATAATAATAATAATAATAATAATAATAATAATAATAATAATAATGATCATCATCCCCACCCAGACCATTATGTCCACTGCAAGGTTAGCAATAATTGTTGCTCTCGGTCTGCTTATAAAAGGGATAGAAAATGGTCGAAATAAACCACCGGGAACTTCAAAATACAAGAAGTCCAGAAAACTGGCTTTCACGACACTGATCATACATCAAAGCGAATTCTATCCATCAAATAAATCAATCAAAACCACCTGACAGCCACAAATTCAAGGGAAGGTCACGGATCAATGAGTTAACAATGAAGGACGAAATCCTCGGCGTAATAATAATAATAATAGCAATAACGAAAAACGAATATTTATTCAGTAAGAAAGGAAAACGAAAAAATCAAAACGGAATTTTGAGTGGCTGAATAAAGAGATAATCAATCGTAATGCATCAAGTGCAGCGGCAAAGAAACTAAAAGATTGCAATATGAAATGCGATGCATTAAATACACACACAATGGCAAGATAAGTCTCTTCATGGGAAATACTCAACTCTTCCGTAGTGCAGGATTAAGATTTGAAATCGAGTGTTTTATTCTTGTTGCACGTGACTAATGTTTTTAAGCAAGAATTTACAAAGCAAACATACTAAAAATTCTGGTAACCCGAAATACGTGATGCTGAGATGAATGTCTAGAAATAAATGACCACCCTGTATCAGGCAGCAGGGTATTGGCACACACTGAATATTAAAATCTGCATTAGAGAATAGGGCAATAGCTGCTGTTTCTGCGAACTGTAATCTATCTTTGAAGATATTTAAAAAACATTTTAAATGCAAGGATCGTTAAGATTTTTTTTAATCATATCATTCCAAGCAAAGCATTTTACTGCCACTGTTGTGCAGGGGGTTACACAGGAGGAAAGTTATTAGAAAAAGTGACAGGTTATATGGGGTATCAGGAAGTGGGTAAAAGAAGGATGAAAATACTCATGAGGGTAGAGTGGATGGAGAAAGGAGCATGAGAGTGAGAGAGAGAGAGAGAGGATGCAGGTTAGTGAGATAGGAGATGGCTATTGATTTTACACTTAAATTCTTGGAGATTGTAGCTGTCGGGGAAGAACGTAAACGGATGGGAATTTCACAGGCGGGAAGTGCGAGAAAAGAAGCTGGTGGAGTAGAATTTGTGTTTACATTTCATTGGTTTCACAGTAAAAGGGTGGGACCAAATTGCTAATCTTGTGGCTAACGTAAATTCAATTATAGGAGACACCAGTGAGCTAAGTTCATCGGAGCCGTCTTTTCTTTCTACATATTTCCCCGGTTCTTCAAGTACAACGTTTCCCTTTCTTCCTTTGTTTACAGAAATTTTCAAATCCTGAGACGAATTTATTAATATCAAAACTTGTTTTATGCTATCAAAAATATGGCAGCTTCCTTATTATTTATGATATTCTTCCTGAATCTAATCGATCCGAAATCGATGAAGATTTTAACCAAGATGAAAACATATTCATCAAAATTTTGATTATAAGGTGTAAATTGGCAGCAGAAAAGAGTGGGTGAGTTTTGTTTGACGGCATATCAACCTCTGTGGTTTATTTAATGCCAAAATGTGGGGTTTTAAGGTAGTTTTTTAAATGTTCGGTTATAGTGAGAAGGTTGATTTAGTCAGATTTTGATGAAATTTTTTCTATTTTTTCTTTTAAAAAACTGAAAATGTCTCCTGGTTTTCTATTAAAAATGTTTTGCTGAGAATAATTTTTTTTTCTTCAAAAATGTGTTATGGTAATAATTTTTTTCGAAAATGTATTGTTGGTAATAATTTTTCTTCATAAATGTATATTTTTCTACAAAAGTCTATTTTTTCGTATATTTTTCTATAAAAGAGTATTTTTAATGTATATATTTCTATAAAATTCTATTTTTATGCATATATTTCTATAAAAGTCTATTTTTATACTTTTATAGTGTTTTGACCCTAATTTAGGGGTTAACTATTGCCCATAGCTGGGACCCTAACAGGTGCTACCACTCCGGATTAGAGGGGACCTGAGAACAACAGCAATTAAGAGGTGGTTCAATGCTGCCGACAACCTCCCAATCATAGACCTTGCTGCCGGATGCTGTTTACCTGAATGCCCAAGAAACGATAACACGAGTTAGTGTTGAATACTATGAATCTAGCCTCGGCCTTAGAACTCGGACAAGTAAACGTCGTTAAGGTAGCAGTGTTTGTAGACCAACTCTCGGCTGATTTCGGGCCGCTCCGAGGGCACTCTTCTCAAAGTACTCCCTCTCACCTCTTGTGACGGTTAAAAGAGTTCATTAAGTGTGTCAGTGATGCCGCAATGACAAAACTATTAAAAACGATTTCAGATTTTTGTCTTAATTTCTATGCAAGTGAGGCCCATACAAACGTGAGAGATGTGCGATAAATTTCAAAGTGAACAAAACAGAAATTCAAAGTCATTAAGATTTGGTCGTCATCTGAAACTGGGGGTCTTTCTGAGTGTCTTTAATCTATAAATTGACTGTCGTGGACCCGGTTAAAGGTCCAGCAAGAATAAAGCAAAAACAACCAAATAGGAAATAACGAATATCTATTAAATACGGAAAGAATACAATACTTGATTAGTAGAAATGATAATACGAGTTAGTGTCTAATATTATGATTCGACCCTCGGCCTTAGAATATTTTTTTCACTATTTGCTTGTGAAAATCTCCTCTTCGTTTCCCATTTCTCTGTTGCCTACGCTATTCTTAAATCCAATTGTGTTATCAGACTGTGTTTTCTGTTTTTTTATTTACTATCATTCATGGCCCTTTCTTTTCAATGCTGTTTTTATTTATTTATTGTTTTCTCACTTGTCGAGATGTCTCTTGTTTTCCCATTTCACTGCTATCTATGCTCTTCCAAAACTAAATGTAACGTCGATCAAGATTTTCTGTCATTCAAATCTCTATTTTAATGCATTTTCCCTCATTAACTGTCGTGTTAAATGTCCAGCAAAGAATAACGCAAAAACAACCAAATAGGAAAAAAAGAATATATATTAAATACGGAAAGAATACAATACTTGGAAGTTGTTTAGTAGGAACGATAATACGAGTTAGTGTGGAATACTATGATTCGACCCTCGGCCTTAGAACTGTGACTAGTAATGGTCGTTAAGATAGCAGTGTTAGTAGACCGACTCTCGACTGATTTCGGGCCGTTCTGAGGGCTCTCTCCTCAGGCTACTCCCTCTCACCTCGTGTGAGGGGAGTTATAAGTAATGGTTGGAAGAGTTCATTTAGTCTGTCGGTGATGCCGCCATGACAACATAATAATAATTTCATTTTTCTTTCTTTATATCGAGCTCTTCTCTTAAGTGTTGAAAAATATTGGTTACGATGTCAATCATTTTGTTTAATAATAATATTAATAATGATAAGAAGAATGCCAGTGATAATAGGTGCGCTTGGAATGATAAAAAATGGAACAAAACAACACATTGAAAGTATCAGTGGAAACGCCAGCTTAAGAGATATACAAAGAGATTGTCTTGTTAAGTACAGTCCACACACTAAGGAGAACGTTGTCTATGTAACGCTAGAGATGTTAGGGAGACATGAAAAAACATGAAATGGAGCCATAACAACACACCACGACCTGCCTTAGGTCTTCGCGCAGACTTGGTAGGTAGTGCGACCATAGCAGAAATTGAAATATTATGAAAAATGACATAATATTAATAATAATAATAATAAGGTCGTAGGGTATTGGCAGCCACTGAATATAAAACCAGGCACAATAGAAATTGTTAGAAACTGGTACGATTAACACTCACAGCTGACTAAAGACGTCGTACCTGTAATAATGTTATGTGCCTTTACAACATAAACAGAGAGAACTATCAAAGCGAATCGACCAGTCAATGTGATGAAAGGCCACCAAGATACAATATGCGTTCTTATTAACAAAGCATTCACGGCAGATTGTAATGTTTATTTGAAGATCTTCAGAAATGTATAAAAAACATGGATCTTAAAAAATAAATACCTAAAAATGTTGCATATATGGTCATGAATATTCCATTTTAGTTAGGTTGGAAAAAGCCTCAATAGACTCCTTGAAGAATCCCTTGTAGTCCGTGCCTTCAAAATCTACAAAAAAAAAAATTATAATCTCAAGTTCATCTTGAAGATATAGAGGGATGGTTAATGTTTATTAATTTGACCCTGTGTCATGAATGACCAAACTCCCTACAACTTAACCATCATAGACAATCGCACTTACCTCCCATTAGCCTGGACCAGGCTTGCCTCCCAGGGAGTAAAACACTACGCCTCCTTGGTCTCACACTTACAGCGGATCTCAAATGTAATGACTATATCGAATCTATTGCTAAATCCGCTGCTATGAAAGTCGGTTCTCTGTGTAGGGAAGTTTTTTCCGTCTAAATCTATCCTGCACATATATAAATCTACCATCCGCCCGTGCATTAAATACTGCTGCCATATCTGGTCGGGTGCCCCTGCTATTCTCCTCGGGCTTCTCGATAAGGTTCAGAGGAGTGTCTGTAATGTGATAGATACCGACTTGGCAGACCGCCTGCAGTCTCTCTCCCACCGGCACGACGTGGCTTCCCTGTGTCTCTTCTATAAATACTTTCACGGCTTCTGCTCCGATGAACTTAGATCACTGGTGCCCCCTAAGTACGAATTTGAACGAGATACTAGATTAACAACTAGATCCCACTCTTTTACAGTGAAACCGATAAAATGCAACCGTAACTTCTACTCCAACAGTTTCTTTCCTCGCACTTCCCGACTGTGGAATTCTCTTCCAAACGATTGCTTCTCCGACGGCTACAATCTCCAGGAGTTTAAATGTAAGGTCAATAGACACCTCCTAACACACTAACCTGCTCCCATTCTATCAAACACTCTTCCCATCTGCCCAACCCTCATCCTCGGTATCCTTACTCATCTGTCACCTTCCTCCTGACATTACCTATGTCTAACCACTCCTTCTCTTTACCTTCCCCTATGCAGCCCCATGCGCAATAGTGGCAGTGGAATGCCTTGCTTGGTGTGAGATGATTAAAAAAAAACTTAGTATTATTTATTCCTAATCATCAGGAATTTGGAGATTGGAATGTGTGGATTTGTGTAAGAATAAAAATTTACATTTTGTATGTTAAAATAAAATCTATTAATAGGAACAAATAACATGAATTGTAGAAGTTAATGTTCAAGTAATGAGTTAAGGGTATCAAGGGTTGTAGAAATGTTCGTAGTAGTAATTTGTTGGAAAGAGTCTATGTGTACGTATGCAGGGACGTATGCATGTATGTGTGTATATATATGAGCGTTTGATCGGTAGGAGATTCCTTAAAGTATTCGTTCGATCTGAAAATGTCAGTTTGTTATGAAGTATAAAATGAGTCATACAGAAATGGTTAGAATAGAGAAGAAGAAGTAAAATGAATCAGCATACGAAAAAGGAGAAAAAGAACGAATGTGGGACGCGACCTTACGTCCAGGTCTACTTGAAGTTTCTAGCGTTACATTTAAGTGTATCATCTCTCTCGTTGTTCCCATCTGACTGACTGCCAGACGCTGACCGAATTCTTTTTAGTCATTTAATTTTTTTCCACTGGATCGCTAACTCTTTTCAATCTTGCAAATCGTTTCTATTAGTCAGAAAATTAATTTAACATCTACTCGCGAAATCCGGTTTCGATTTTTCTTTAAGCACGTGGCCAATCTTTTTTCTATTTGGTAAAACCAGGATTTTTTTTAATCATATCACACCGAACAAGGCGGTAACGCCACTGATGTGCAGGGGGCTACGTAAGAATGAAAAGATTGGAAAAGAGAAAGCTGGAAACCGCATCCTAAACAGGAGAAAGGGATGAGCCTCTTCACCTGTTCAATAGACGTGGGTGGAGTGTGAACCGGGCGATAGTTTAGTCTATCTACTCCAATTGAAAAAATAAAAAATAAAAAAAAGAGTGAAAAGATTGGAAAAGAGAAAAACCGGGAACCACATCCTAAACAAGAAACAAGGGATGAGCCTCTTCATCTGTTCAATAGACGTGATTGGAGTGTGAACCGGGCGATATTTTAGTCTATCTACTCCAACTGAAAAAATAAAAAATAAAAAAAAGAGTGAAAAGATTGGAAAAGAGAAAAACCGGGAACCACATCCTAAACAAGAAACAAGGGATGAGCCTCTTCACCTGTTCAATAGACGTGAGTGGAGTGTGAACCGGGCAGTAGTTTAATCTATCTACCCCAATATCACGTCATTTTGAAATTTTGTGAAAGGGAAGAAGAAAGTTGCTATTAATTCTTAATTTCTTATCCACCACAGTCTCACATCTTACGAAGGTATTTCCCTTTCCGTTATTAATAGAAAATGAGTATGATCTTAGGCTGAATAAAAATGGCCTGTGAAAAATGTAATGATGTTATTTCTCATCTTAGGTATCTGGTTGGAACCAGGAGGACAATGAGCAAAGCAACAAAATTAAGAGAAATATTATTACTAATCCATAGATATAAAGAAAGTGTAGATAAGTTTCTGATTGTTGTGGCTTGCTATCAATTGATATCTCCGGGGAATTTAGCAGACCATGCAGTATAATAACCAGGGTATCAAGCATAATTACTTGCATCATGAAAAAGTACCAAAAATAAAAAGTAGATTAAAAGTATTTCAGACTAAGTGACATACACACAAAGACCACCTGGGAATTTTAAAAGACACAGTCTTTACCACTGGCCAGTGACAAGTTAGCATCTGGTATGAACATGAATATCACGTAAGTATTAACAATAAGGAGACGATATCTGGTACACAGTCACAGGTTAGCAAGAAGTGCTAATTTGGCAACGCAAATGTAAGACCCAGTTGACAGCCGAGGACGACGCTAAGAACGTATTTAGGTGATGCTTCATAAAAATATTCATAGTTTATTTCTGCACTGAGGTAATGAGTTTCGAGTGGGTAAAAGAAATATCGACATCTTGACGACAATTGCAATTGGTTTTCAAGATAATGCAATTATCACAAACTTCTAACATGTTTCCAAGGGCATGATATCTATGAAGTCAGGGGAAATAATACCTACATTCAACAAAGTTAGCAGCTGCTTAAGAGAGAGAAACGGAGGCAGAGATAAGTAGATGAGTTTTTCACTTCTCCATAAGACAGCAATAAAGAAACAATAAATGAAGAAAGGAATGAATAAGACACACATCTACGATATATATATATATATATATATATATATATATATACATATACATATACATATATATAGAGAGAGAGAGAAATAAAGAGAGTGAAACTTGCCGTATGCGACCCTCTTCGTCAGCGACCACCTGTTGTTAACGATCGTTTTTCTATCCACGGACGAGTTGCTAATGTCAATTCACCTTTAGTGAGTAACAACCTCCAGAACGCGACCAGCGACTAACATCGACGAGTAAAAATCACTGATCAAGAGATCACTTTAAATAAAATCCATTTTGGTTTACACTGCCAACTTGAATTTTTTTTCACTGAAAATTGTTTACTGTCAACGAATATGACATGAATTAAATTTTACAAAGATGTGATTTTCCCCTACGCCCGAATTTAACCAAGTTGGTACAGAAACCGACAAATCTCTTGAACTTGTCAAATGTAATAAGTACATGTTAATACAAGACAGCCGCTGTTTGACCACCGCCATTTCAACAAATCATAAGAATTCTACACTTCTTGACTACAATAATAAAACACCGAGAAAGTGTTTCTGGCGTACATTAAAGGAACATGAAATAGATTAATAAATGTACTGCCAAAATGAATTTTTGTTAAAGTGGTCGCTTGACCAGTAATTTTTATACTTTCATGCTGTTCGGTGGTCGCCTTTTGGAAGAGGTCGCTCACTGAAGGATCGATTAACATTAGCAAATAGTCTGCAGACACCCCCCACATATATATATATATATATATATATATATATATATATATATATATTCCGGAAATTAATGAAGATTAACGAAACTGGTTGTAAACGACAAGCGATTTGAAATGATTTTCATTGACTGTTTGAATAACAATTTGAAATAAATATATATATATATAGTCATCCGCAGATAGATCTGTTTCGCTGTATCACAGCTCATCAGTACGGTTAGACTTCAATTGCTTTTAAACCAGGATTGAAACCCGGCCGAATTGGCGTCAGTTGGCGATTCTACCTCTGGGCTATGAGCCCTCGTTAAAAGGAGTCAGACTTTTTAGCGCTTATATTATCATTATATACGCCCAATACCTGAGAGTGTTTCTGAATGAACGATGAATGAACGATACATATATATATATATATATATCAATCCTGGGTTAAAATGCAATCGGATGTCTAACCGTACTGATGAACCTTGATACAGCGAAACAGATCTGTCTGCGGATGAATATATATATATATATATATATATATATATATATATATATATATATATTCAAAATAATAACTAAATAGACTCTGCAAGTATTTAAGTTTTAAATTTATACTAAGATAAACCTTAAGAAAAACCATTAACAAACAGAACCTAATTCCGTTACAATCCGGTGCACTAAGGCGTTGGATAAGAGGGGAGAAAAAAAGAAATCCGCGGAATAAGGACAAGACATACGATACTCCGCAGTAAAGAAAAAAAACCCAAACGGAACCAACCACAAAAAAAAGAAAAAGTGCTCGATACAAAGTACAAACGAAATGCAAAAGTAGAGCAAAGACACACAAAGAATCTCAAGCTAGCCAAACATATATAAGGAAAATAAACACATTAAAACAAGTACGGTTTAATATATATATATATATATATATATATATATTAAACCGTACTTGTTTTAATGTGTTTATTTTCCTTATATATGTTGGCGTATGTCTATTTACAAATACAATTAAGTGATGCATTTGCCCTTTCTGAGTAAAGATCATTTTCGGCTCTTTGTTGAAACCTTATGGAAAAGGGTACAACATTATTTGTGATCAATCTGCCATTATACGTTTGTTCAACTGTTGAACCAATGGGTATGAGAATTTCAATTCGGCTGATGCGACGTTTGTCTTCCTCACGAGCGACACATTCTCTTTGATCACAGAGTTACTTATCGCTTGAAGATCGAATCATGAAGATCTATCAGTGTCGCTCGTTTTCGATTTGTTAAACCACCCGATTTGATTTACTGTCTTTGGAGTCTGGATTTGTTAGGCCCGTCGTTGGAAAATGCGAACTGGGGAAGTCAGGAGTCGAAACAGGTTATTTATATTTACCATATGTTTTCTTCTTTCGTTAACTATCGTTATTTCATTCTTCATTGCTTTATTTTCGATGACTTTTGATAATTCCTTGATAATTTTCTCTTTCTTTCATTCTTACTTTCATTCTTCTTTATATTCTGTCTTCCTTTCTTTCATTCTTTCTTTCGTCTTTTCATTCTTCTTTTCATTTTTTCTTTCATTCTTTTCTTTTTCCATTTTTCTTTTTCTATTTTATCATTATTTTTCATCCATTCTTTCATTATTACTTTCAATCTTACTTTCATTTTTTCTTTCATTCTTTCGTTCATTCTTCCTAGCATTATTTCTTTCATTCTTCCTTCCAGTCTTTCTTATATTCCTTTTATTCTTTCTTTCATTCTTACTTATTCTTCATCTTCTTTTTTCATTCTTTCTTTCATTCTTCCAATAATTATTTTTTCATTCTAACTTTAATTCTATCTTTCATTCTTTCATTCATTCTTTTTTCATTCTTTCTTTCCTTCTTTTTTTCATTCCTTTTTTATTCTTCCTTCCATCCTTCATTTCTTTCTTTTTTCTTTCTTTCATTTTTCCTTTAATTTTTTTCATTTATTTTTTCTTTCATTTTTTCTTTCCTTTAGTATTTTTCTTCCTTTCATGTATTCTTTCATTCATATTTTCATTCTTTCTTTCAAACATTTTTTCTTTTTCTCTTTTGTTGTTTCTCTTCCTATTTTCTCGTTCGTTCATTTATTTTAAATCTGTGTCTGTTTTTATTATTATTATTATTATTATTATTATTATTATTATTATTATTATTATTATTATTATTATTATTATTATTATTACTTGTCTATGTGCGTTGTGGTGCAGTGAATATCGGCTTGGAACGAGAAATCGGGGAGCCGAGTTCGAATTTCAGTTGAATTCCTTGAAATTCACTTACGCACAAATAACCTTATGAAAGGCATTAATCCGTCTATTTCCTCCAGTTATGGGTTAAATAATAAGACAGATTGGGTTCTATAGCCTTGGCTGGCAACCAGTTCACGGCAGAAAGCAATGGCAAACTACTGCGGGATAATCTTCTACATAGTCAGTCATGTCTCGAAAGAGACATGATCGCCCATGCGTGTATCACGTATGGCACTTAACTGACTGAATATAATAGCTGTAATCATGATTAAGATTTCTACAGGCCATAAAATGGGGAATCAGTTTTTTATTGTTACGAAGTAATAAACCGATCCCCCACTAATTATTACTAATAATATAATACATCACTTCTCCCTTTGTTATATAGCAATATACAACAAACAAGCATGTATATGAAAATATATAATAATATTTTTATTGATGACGATGGACCGTGTGGCACAAGGACAGAGAATTGAGAGCGCGCTTCTAATGGGGGTTGACGGGGGGGTGTCGTATCTGTTCTCCTCTGGTCTCGGTCTGTCCGGACTGTCTCTCTGCGTCTCTCTGCCTAGACTGCCTAATCCGTGCTTTCGCGGTCTTTATATATCTTCCAAAACCGGGACTTGTTTCTTCCGGCTTTGCCTTGATCACGCGACGCCCACGCGACGCCTACGTAATTCTCAGAGTCACCTGTCTGTTTGCCTCTGAGTTATTTCCGCATCTGCCGGAAATAGGGTCAAAGTGACATCCGTTACTTTTCAACGACCGGAAACGCCCCCGCTTGCTCAGCTTCCTCGGGTGGGGCGGGATTGTTATATTACACCTTTAGCTTTGAGTTACATAACAGGACAGATTGGGTTCTATAGCCTTGGTTGGCAACCAGTCTACCGCAGAAAGCAATGGCAACCTACTGCGGGATAATTTCGGCTCAGTCGGTCATGTCTCTTTCGAGACATGATTGCCCAAGCGGGTATCACATATGGCACTTAACTGACTGATAGTGCAACCTGTTCAAAAAATTACCCGTATATATTTCACCCCACCTATATTTTGCTTATAAAACTATTAACAACTTCGCCCTATACACGATTATACACGGTATATATTTACCTTTTTTGTTTATTTTCTTTATATCCCTCTTATTATTTATTTTTTTATTTTCTTTCTTTCTTTTTTCTGTCTTTTTCTTTATTTCTTTCTTTTTTTATTATTTTTCTTTCTTTTTCCTTTCTTTTCTTTTTCTTTTTCTTTCTTTTTCTTTCTTTCTTTCTTTTCTTTCTTTTTTCTTTTATCTTTATTTTTCTTTCTTTCATTCTTTTTTCTTTCTTTCTTATATATTTTTTCTTTATTTCTTTTTTGTTTATTTTCTCTGTCTTTTGCATTCTTCCTTTAGGAAGTATCATTTTGAAAGACCGCTTTCCACACAGTACTGAAGTTGAGTAACATTGAGTCTGGTTATTACCAAGGTGGGTGACCGCTTCGGAATACAAGCTTTTGTTAAAGCGGATCTGCGGATGGTCTAATAAATAATGGCTCGGAATTTATAATCAAAGATACAAATTATAATTACATTTAAGTCGATATGTTTAATTACGCACAGTTGTGGTCCAGTGGATATCGGCTCGGAACGAGAAATCGGCGAGCCGAGTTCGAATTCCAGCTGAATTCATTACATTCACTTACGCGCAAATACCCTTGGCAAAGGTATTAATCCGTCTATTCCTTCCAGTTATGGTTTAAATAACAGGACAGATTGGGTTCTATAGCCTTGGTCGGCAACCAGTCTACCGCAAAAAGCAATGGCAACCTACTGCAGGATAATCTTCTGCCCAGTCATTTATGTCTCTTTCGAGACATGATCGCCCAAGCGTATATCACGTATGGCACTTAACTGACTGACTGATCTTTGTGAATGTACTTATTCTCACCCAGCTATAGGTTAATTAGTTAGACTTGCAAATCATTATTATCTAAAAGAAATACTTCTTTAAGTGTCATCTCCTTTCGGGTCAAAGGCGGTCATGGATTTCCACTTAGCCTCATCTCTTTCCACTCTTAGCATTTTTCTCCCAAATCCCGCTCAGCCATCCACCTGCTCCATTCTATCTAGTAGGTCTAGCGCTTTTTTCCCCTGACTCTCCTTTCCTCTATCCATTCAGTGAATATTATGCTCTCCAACCCCTTCTTCTTGATTCAGTCAGTTAAGTGCCATAAACTGTTTAAAATCATCCACAAAACAGAGTTCTACACAACGTTCATTAATCACATTTTTATTTTGATGAAAATTAAAAATAAAATCACAAACCTTAAGTCAACTTTCAAAAATCCTTAAAGCTAGATTGTACATATGAACTTAGGTTCATAAAAAAACCCATTTCTTGACGTCGAAATGGAACTAAAATCCAATCTGTGTACCATTTATTCTTACAGAAAATCCACCAACACGAAATCTTGTTTACTATACTACGATAGCCAATACCAGGAAATATATAAAATAGCTTTTTAAATAGAGCACATCAAAATTCCTGTTCCAGAAGAATATTTCTAAGTGAACGGAAACACAAAATACAAACACTAGTCAACAATAATTTTCCCGGCTACATAACTAACAGGAAAATAAGCTTACTCTTACATAAAATACACGACAATAATAAAACATATATATCCCAAAAACATCAACATATTTTATTGCAATCAAATGCGCAATAATTATAAGCAGGACGAATTCGTCATGAGAAAAATTACTGGAAACCATATTTCTGCTATAAACCGTGAAAAACGTGTAAAGTTTATAACATATGATATATCCCGAAATGAAATACAGTATAAAATGATCAGTTGAAGAATAGAACTCCACACCAAGAATAAGAAATACAGATTTATTGAACTAAGGTACAATTAACAATAATACACATATAGGCAAGCAACGGGTTGGAGCGGAATCGACTATCGAATTGTGAATACCTTCGCCTAAGACCTTTTTCAGTTGAAGAATGGATCTCCACACCAAGAATAAGAAATACAGATTTATTATTACTAAGGTACAATTAATAATAATACACATATAGGCAAGCAACGGGTTGGAGCGGAATTGACTATCGAATTGTGAATACCTTCGCCTAAGACCTTTTTCAGTTGAAGAATGGATCTCCACACCAGGAATAAAAAATACAGATTTATTGTACTAAGGTACAATTAACAATAATACACATATAGGCAAGCAACGGGTTGGAGCGGAATCGACTATCGAATTGTGAATACCTTCGCCTAAGACCTTTTTCAGTTGAAGAATGGATCTCCACACCAGGAATAAGAAATACAGATTTATTGTACTAAGGTACAATTAACAATAATACACATATAGGCAAGCAACGGGTTGGAGCGGAATCGACTATCGAATTGTGAATACCTTCGCCTAAGACCTTTTTCAGTTGAAGAATGGATCTCCACACCAGGAATAAAAAATACAGATTTATTGTACTAAGGTACAATTAACAATAATACACATATAGGCAGGCAACGGGTCGGAGCGGAATCGACTATCGAATTGTGAATACCTTCGCCTAAGACTTTTTTCAGTTGAAGAATGGAACTTCACATCAGGAATAAGAAATACAGATTTATTGTACTAAGGTACAATTAACAATAATACACATATCGGCAAGCAACGGGTTGGAGCGGAATCAACTATCGAATAGTGAATGCCTTCGCCTAAGACCTTTTTCAGTTGAAGAATGGAACTCCATACCAGGAAGAAGAAATACAGATTTATTGTACTAAGGTACAATTAACAATAATACACATATAGGCAAGCCACGGGTCGGAGCGGAATAAACTATCGAATAGTGAATGCCTTCGCCTAAGACCTTTCCCGTATTTACTAGCCATCCCACGCAAGGCCAGATGTGACACATGGTCATTTTATAGTGGGTATTCCCGGCCATATACCTGGGCCAAAAAATATCTGTCTGTTTTACCCAGTCGTGATTCTACCCTTCGGCGGAACCACGACTGGGTTTGTGCTCTCTGCTCGGAAGCAGAGAGCGCCCTCCACCCGAAGAGGGAGGGCTGACAGTGTCACAGAGCAGTCAGGCGAATGCCTAAGACCTTTCCCCCTCTTCGTACCGCTCGTTACCGTCTTTTATAAAGTAGAGCATTTTATTCTCGGGGATGGCAGGATGCTTCACTATAACACATATTACAGAAAAATGAAAGACTGCTAAACTTGTACTTAATAAACAAAAACTCTAAATTAAAGCTAGCGGTGACCAATGTAGTAAACAAATTTCACTGACAGTCAGTCAGTTAAGTGCCATACGTGGTACACGCTTGGGCGGTCATGTCTCGAAAGAGACATGACTGACTGGGCAGAAGATTATCCCGCAGTAGGTTGCCATTGTTTTCTGCGGTAGACTGGTTGCCAATCTGTCCTGTTACTTGACCTATAGCTTCAGTGATAGGAGATGAATTATATTATTAAGTCGCAATTAGTGGGGGATCAGTTTATTATTCATGACAATATAAAACCGACCCCCCACTTTCTGACCGGTAGAAGTCTTAATCATGATTCCAACTATTATATTCAGTCAGTCAGATAAATGCCATAAGCGATACACGCTTGGGTGATCATGTCTCGAAAGCGACATGACTGATTGGGTAGAAGATTATCCCGCAGTAGGTTGCCATTGCTTTCTGCGGTAGACTGTTTGCAGACCATGGCTATAGAACTCAACCTGTCCTGTTATTTAACCCATAACTTGTAGGAATAGACGGATTAATACCTTTCCCAAGAGTATTTGCGCGGAAGTGAATGCAATGAATTCAGCTGGAATTCGAACTTGGCTCCGCATATACCTCATGAAGAGATGCTTTAAATGACACCTGTACAATCAAAGTGCTCTTGAAAAACATTTACTAACTCATAATTTACAAGAACGCAAAGAGAAAATTTTATTTTAGAACACGAAATCCATTTAAAATCTCATACTCGTCGCTTAAAGCCCGTTACAACGATGGAACGAATATATCGGAGATCTCTTCCACAACAAAAGAGAACAACCGTCAATACAAAGAAGTACTACAGGCGAAAACATTAAAAAACCGAATGGGATGATGTATTAGCCGAATTGAAAAAGGCATAGGCAAATAAAATTGTAATAGAAATGCAGACAGCCTTAAACAATTCCGGCGTAGACAAGATTACCTAAATGAAGTGGTGATATTCCGCGAGACTTAAGCATATCTATTTTCAGAATTCTGCCTACGAGATTAATTGCACATAAACGTGAACTCCACCCAATTATCAGTCCTGTGAGCGATATAACAAAACATGTCCGAATTCTGATGAATATGACGCACTGATTAAGCAGCCCAGAGATAGGACAAGAAATTTAGACAAAGTACGTAACGAAGACCTTTTAGCAGTCTTGACATATATTAGAGAAAGATATTGGAATAAAAACAGCTACTCGGAAAAAGCCCAAACCCGTCCGTGTCTCTTTCATTAACATACGCGGTATCCGCACTAACTTTTATAGCGGAGAAGCATTCCTCCAAACTCACCTGATATCTAAGCTCTATGTGAAACTAACCTTGACCCTTCTGTTCCCTCCTCTGAGTTTTTATTCCTGGTTACCTTCCCCTCTTCAGGAAGGACTCCAATGTCCATATGCATGGGTTTGGTGTATATGTCAGCGAACACCTCCCCCTAGCTAGAGTGACATCTCTTGAATACCTGGACCAGTCTTTCATGTGATTCCGACTCTCAGTTCTAAGCTCAGTTAGCTATCTCTTCTTCCTCTACCGCTCCCCATCCTCGTCTGACTGTTCAGTACTTGACAGCATCTCTGACAATATCGACAAGGCCATTTCTTCTCACCCATCTGCCCATATCTTTGTGTTTGGTGACTTTAACGCCTACCAGAACAAGTAGCTGGAAAACTCTGTGTCCACACTATTAATTTTTCAATCTCCCAATGCCTTACGCAAGCGGTGGACTTCCCCACGAGTTTCTGCAATAGCCCTAACGGAAGGGACTCGCTACTAGACCTCCGCTTCACTTCCCTTGCTCGGCCGCCATTTCCCACCGGAATCACTTCTTCCGGCTTTATCGTAGCCACGCATCGGATCAAATCAGGTGCATTTTCGCCTCAGATCGTAATCAGCATAAAAAGAAACTTAACGAAGCTAATTTGATGTTTGTTGCCAGCATGAAGCAACGCATAGCATCCTCTAAGTTCGGCGCCAAAGACTACTGGCGCCTCTGTAAAAGCATGCTTAACAAGAGTAAGTCCTCAATACGCCCACTAATCAATGAATTTGAGGTCCTCACCTCCTCAGCGGACAAGGCTGAATGCTTTGCTCGTAGATTCTCGACCAATTCGAGTTTGGATTCGTCTGGAATCTATACACCCGACTTCCCATCTAGAACTGAGGCCCAATTGAATGATGCCCACATTACGCCCTCGCTGATTTCTAACATAATCTCAAAACTTGACCCTCACTAAGCGAGTGGTGGGGACGGAATCCCAATCATAATCTTAAAGAAATGTTCCCCTGAACTCTCCTCTGTCCTTTCTAAGCTCTACAACCACTGTCTATTTCCTCCTGCTTTCCTGCCTGATGGAAATCTTCTTCTGTGGTTCCAATATTTAAGAATACTGGTGAACCCTCGGACCCCACAAATTACCGCCCTATCAGTTTTCTTCCGATCTTTGGCGAAGTGTTAGAAGTCATTACCAACGCCAAGGTCGTTCATCATCTCACAGCCCACAGGCTCCTCTCGGACAAACTGTATGTCTTCCGCTTCACCAGGTCTACTGCTGATATGCTAACGAACATCACCGAGTATATTTTCCAGGCTCTCGACAAGAATGGTGAAGCCCGAAACGTTGCCTTGGATACCTCTAAAGTTTTCGACAGAGTATGGAATGCTTGCCTTCTACAGAAACTGCAGAGTTATGGTATAACTGGACATTTGTTGGACCTAATCCATTTATTCCTCTCTAACCGCACACTGAAAGTGGTATTAAAAGGACATGCCTCCCAGAACTACCCTACAAACACGGGTGTCCCCCAATGCTCTATCCTATTTCCTACGCTCATTCTAATCTACATCAATGATCTCCCCGATGTCATAACATCCCAAGTAGGCAGGTATGCCGATGATACCACAGTTTACTCTCGCCTCGATCAAAAATCTGGTGTTGGTGACAAGGCGAACCTCGCTGCCGAGCTTGAAAAGTTGCCTCCAATCCGTGGTGGATTAGGGTAAGAAATGGCTCGTAAAATTCAATTCTTCCAAAATGAGGCTGCTGTCAATTAACCATCATAGACAACCGCACGTCCCACCCATTAGCATGGAACGGGCTTGCCTTCCAGAGAGTAAAACACTACGCCTGCTCGGCCTGACACTCTCAGCGGACCTCAAGTAGAATGACTACGCCGAATCCATTGCTAAATTCGCTGCTATGAAAGTCGGCTCTCTGTGCAGGGCCCGGAAATTATTTCCGTCTGAATCTATCCTGTACATATATAAATCTACCGTCCGGCCGTGTATTGAATACTGCTGCCACATCTGGTTGGGTGCCCTTGCTATTCTCCTCGGGGTTCTTGACAAAATACAGCGGAGAATCTGTAATGTGATCGATACCGACTTAGCTGACCTCTTGCAGTCACTCTCTCACCGGCGTGACGTGGCTTCCCTCTACCTTTTCTGTAAATATTTTCACGGCTTCTGCTCCGATGAACTTAAATCACTGGTGCCCCCTAGGTGTGAATTTGCACGAGATACTAGATTGGCAACTAGGTTCCACCCTTTTACAGTGAAACCGATGATATATAACCGCAATTTCTACTCTAACAGCTTCTTTTCTCGCACTCCCCTCCTGTGGAATTCCCTTTCGCATGATTGCTTCCTCGACGGCTACAACCTCCAGGAGTTTAAATGTAATGTCAATAGATACCTCCTAACACACTAACTCCTTTCCAACACTCTCCCTGTACATCCTAACTCGTCTATCACCCTCCTCCTGACATTTCCTATACCCCATCGCTCTATGTAACCCCCTGCGCTATATTGGCAGTGGAATGCCTTGCTTGGGGTGATATGATTAAAAATAAATAAATAAAGAATCTATAGCGGCAGGATACCACCTGCATAAACAAGACTTTTTCATAATCATATCGCCCAAAGCAAAGCAGTTTACTGCTACTGGTGCGTAGGGGGTTACATAGAAGGAAAGTTATGACAAAGAGTGACAGGCTATAGGGTGTGTCAGAATGTTGGTAAGAGAAGGTTGAGAATACTGACGAGAATGGTGTAGACGGAGAAAGGAGTATGAGAGAGAGAGAGAGAGAGAGAGAGAGTGGATAGAAGTTAATGAGTTAGTGAGATAGGAAATGACTATTAACTTTAAATTTAAATTCTTGGAGATTGTAGCTGTCAGGGAAGGGAATTTAGCAGGCGGGACATGCGAGAAAAGAAGCTGATGGAGCAGAAATTACGTTTATATTTTATTAGATTCACAATAAAAGGGTAAGATCTAGTGGCTAATCTTGTGGCTCGAGTAAATTCATATATAGGAGACACTAGTGAGCTAAGTTCACCGGAGCAGAAGTAAGATATAAATGTATCTTCATATTCATATATGTAAGATATGAATATAGATGTGCGTTGTGGTGCAGTGGATATCGGCTCGGAACGAAAAATCGGGGAGCCGAGTTCGAATTCCAGCTGAATTCATTGCATTCACTTACGCGCAAATACCCTTGGGAAAGATATTAATCCATCTCTTCCCTCCATTTATGGGTTAAATAACAGGACAGATTGGGTTCTATAGCCTTGGCTGGCAACCAGTTTACTGCAAAACCTATGGCAACCTACTGCGGGATAATCTTCTGCCCAGTCAGTCATGCCTCTTTCGAGACATGATCGCCCAAACGTGTTTCACGTATGGCATTTAACTGAAGATATGAATGTGTCATTTTATTGGATTTATTCAACCAGTACTATGCGTTGTGGCGCAGTGGATATCGACTCGGAACGAGAAATTGGAGAGCCGCCGAAATCTCCTTTTAAGCAGAGTTTCTTCCAAGCCAAGGATGTTGAAACTAGCGCAGATGGTCGAATTCGGGATCCGGTCGGAGAGGCGAAGAAAACTTAAACATCAGGAAGAGGCAGCTGAAATGTTTGGGAAACGTAATGAGAAAAGACGGTTTGAAGAGTCTGATACTCAAAAAACAAATAAGCGAAGCAGGAACAAAAGAAAGCAATGCGTAATATACTTGATAGGTTTGAGCAAATGGATAGAAGAACAAAGTTTAAGGTAAAATAATAATACAAATAACAAAAAGACAAAAATTAAGGTACTGGAAAATGTGGAGAGCCACGGTCTTTTGATATCTTATACATGAATAATAATGTATATTTATGATATATGATTGCAACAAAAAAGATGTTGGTATGCAACATAATAATAGAAGTAATACTTTAAGTATGAAAATATATCTACATTCAAAATAAAAACAAATCTGAGCTGCAGCTTTAAAACGTAATTTATGCTCTAAAATGCGATGGATGCGCAAAAATATACGTGGAAGTGACACAAGGCATGAATAAATGAGTAGCCATGCACAAAAGTAACATTAAATTAGCCAATAACATGAAAATGTACGTTTCCCAACGTTTACACGATTGTAGTGGAGGTAAATTCAGAATAATGCCTATCTACCAAAATGCAGATTATGACACGCAGATGATGCAGAAAGAAATATTTATAAAACATACAAGCCTTCTATCAACAAAACGACATAAAAAAACCTAAGACACACACTAAATTTAAACACGCTAAAAAACATCGTGAACCATTGCAAAAAATTGTATTCCAAAAGCAACAAAAAGGACAAGTTAACCCGTCGAGTAGAACTGAATCAAAATTGCTGAAAACAGTATTGAATTATAATGACCAAATCAAATTTCGTAAATCAGTGTAAATTGTTTTTCTGGTCAACGAAAAGTGATTGACTCCCATAACGGAAGAGATTTTAGGTGCTAGCGCAAAAAAAAAAAAAAACAGCCACGTATACAAAAGTTCTGACCTGCTCACCAACCACTTATCTATATACACGCGATATTTTAGCCATCAGATAAACAAACGGATCCCTATTTGTAAAGCCTCAAGTTTATTCGCCTGACGAGAGTCAATTTTGGACTCGAAACACGTGTATCGACACAAACACCATTATGGACATTTAATATATCATACAAAAAGCAAGTACTATAGTCTACACTTTAAACAAAATGTTCACGGATTCTCGCTATATATATATATATATATATATATATATATATATATATATATATATATAGTCATCCCCAGACAGATCTGTTTCGCTGTATAACAGCTCATCTGTACGGTTAGACTTCAATTGATTTTTAACCCAGGATTGAAACCCGATCGAAATGGCATCAGTCGACGATACTACCTCTGAGCTACGGGCGCTCGGTAGAAGACTTTTTAGCGTGTATATTATCATTATACACGCCCAATAGCCGTGAGTGTTCTAATTCATTGCTGAATGAACGATGCGTAATATGTAATTATTTTTTAAATAAATTCAGTTTACATTGCTGTCATGTAGACTAAATTTTAAAAAAATAATTTGTAACTAAATCAATTTTAAATTAAAATGATTGTAATCTAAATTAACTTGAAATAATAAATTAATGTAAACTAAATTAAAAAATAGATAAATTAATTTTAATCTAAAAAAATATTTTATTAAGATTTACGTTGTACTGATGACTGTTTTTGAAAAAATATTTTTTAAAAATCCCAAGGAAATCTGCATTCTAAACATGTTGGTTCTCTTCATCTGCATATATATATATATATATATATATATATATATATGACGTTGAGTATTTGGTATTTTTCTCAGGTAAATTCCAATAGAGACAAACTCAGAAGAACTCAATGTTAAATATTTTATTAAATTTAACAGAGTAATATGAAGTGTTCTAACAGGAGATGGAAAGAGCGACACAGAGATCCGAAGGCGAATTGGCATGGCAAAGGACGCGTTCCAGACGATGAGCAAAATACTAACACACAGGAAAATGTCAATAGAAACGAAGAAAAGAGTGCTAGACTGCTACGTGATGTCAGTTTTTCTATACGGCTGTGAATGCTGGACAATATCATCGAAAATGAGGACAAAACTGGAAGCGGCCGAAATGTGGTTCTACAGAAGGATGCTACGGATATCGTGGACTGAGCATACAAGCAACGACGAAGTGTTAGAAAGAATGGCAACAAAAAGGAAATTGATGCTGAGCATCAGGAAGAGACAACTGAAGTTCCTGGGACATGCAATGAGGAAGGAGAGCCTGGAGAACCTGATACTGACTGGTCAGATAGAAGGAAGGTGAGACAGAGAAGGCAGCGGATAACATATTTGCAGGGTCTGATCAGGTGGATGACGGAACGGGGGTTGCCAGGAGCAACAGGAGCAAACATACTAAGAGCCACAAGGGATAGGGAGCCGTGGAGATCCATGATCGCCTACGTCCTGAAGGGACAAGGCACATAGAAGAAGAAGAAGAATATAATCTTGAAAATTCTTTTGGATATTCTACAAATATTTATTACCCATGGATTTGTAGAATATCCAACATTTTTTCAATATTACACACACACACACACACACACACACACACACACACACATATATATATATATATATATATAATTTTTAATTAACTCATTATTTCAGTCTTTCATTCATATTTCTTCATTTCTCTTTCTTAGTTTATTCTTTCCATCCTTCACGTAAATCTTTTAAA
>JBBBDQ010002502.1:267500-347500 GCA_037127315.1 Ascarosepion bandense
TTGTTCTGCGTTGAACTAATAAACCAATTTTGTCTATTTCTTGAAATTTTATGAATTTAGGTGGACGGGGGTAACAGATGTAAAAACCATATTTCTACCAATATTTAGTAAAAAATAAGGTTTCAGAAATAGTTTCATTCACTTGTGAATAAGTCCTGAAAATTTCATTACAATTTGACAATTATTTGATTTTGTGCCAGAATTTAATTAATTTTAAATTAATGTGTTTGTGCACGGAAAAATTGAGTTATGTAATATGACGTTTTCCATTGTAAACTCTCGTAACGATTTTGACTACCGGCAAACAAAAGTCAAAACAAGATTTTTACCAAAATTTCGAATGTGTCAAAAAGTATTGAACAAATTTTTAAAAATTATTAGAAAATACTCTGATCTTTCCCCTTAATAAGCAAATCATTTTAATGAAAATAGTTCGTTTTTGTTAAGTTTGGGGCCATTTTTATGCTGATTTTTCAGTGATTTAGTGGAGGTACTTATATTTGATTTGCTGAGTCAGAAAGAATTCTAAGAAACGTAGCAGTAGTATGGTAAAGAATGTATGTAATCGTTCATGAGGCTCGAAACTTTATTTGTATACAGTATTAAAATGACTAAGAAAAGTAATCAATAAGAACTCTACTAATATGTTGATTTAACTTTTAAACAGCACTTCTTCGAAATCAGCTTAAAATGTCTATGATAGAGTCTGAGAAACTATAATTTAATGAGATCAGCTTAGAAAGATTCTGATAGATTCATATAAACTGCGCACCTTTAGAATCAGGCTATAATATTATGATAGATTCTGATTCTGATTCACTAGAATCAGCCAAAATAGATTATGATAAATTCTGATAAACTGCGTTCCTATTGAAGCAGTCTAAAATGATTTTGAAAGATTCTGTCAAACAGAAATCCTCTTGAATCGGATTGTAAAAATGAATCTGATAAATTGCAATCTTCTTGAAACAGCCAAAATATTTTGGAGATAGATTCTGATGAGCTGGAATCCTCTGGAATCAGCCTAAAGGTATTACGATAGATTCTGATGAGCTGGAATCCTCTGGAATCAGCCTAACTAGATTATGATAGATTCTGATGAGCTGGAATCCTCTGGAATCAGCCTAAAGGTATTACGATAGATTCTGATGAGCTGGAATCCTCTGGAATCAGCCTAACTAGATTATGATAGATTCTGATGAGCTGGAATCCTCTGGAATCAGCCTAAATATATTACGATAGATTCTGATGAGCTGGAATCCTCTGGAATCAGCCTAAAGGTATTACGATAGATTCTGATGAGCTGGAATCCTCTGGAATCAGCCTAACTAGATTATGATAGATTCTGATGAGCTGGAATCCTCTGGAATCAGCCTAAATATATTACGATAGATTCTGATGAGCTGGAATCCTCTGGAATCAGCCTAACTAGATTATGATAGATTCTGATGAGCTGGAATCCTCTGGAATCAGCCTAACTAGATTATGATAGATTCTGATGAGCTGCAATCCTCTGGAATCAGCCTAACTAGATTATGATAGAAATTGATTAAACAAACTAAAAAATATTAGGTGAGATTCTAATAAACTTCACGCCTATGGACGCAGGTTTAATATATGAAAATAGACTCTGATAAATTACACTCATCTGGAAGAAGCTTTAAAGATTATGACAACTTTCGATACACTGCCAGCCTCTAGAAGCAGGCTGAAAATATTATCATAGATTCTGTTAAATTGTATTCATCTGGAAGCAGCCTAATAATTAGTGGAGGATCAGTTTATGACTACATTGCAATAGAAAATAGATCCCCCACTTTATGACCACTAGAAGCCATAATCATGTCTCCAACTATTATATTCAGACAATCAGTTAAGTGCCATACGTGATACAAGCCTTGGGCGATCATGTTTCTTTAGAGTCATAACTGAGTGGGCAGAAGATTATCCCGTAGTAGGTTGCCATTACTTTCTGCGGTAGATCGGTTGACAACCAAGGCTATAGAATCCAGTCTTTCTTTCTATTTTGATAGATTCTGTTCAACCGTTTTCCTCTGCAATCTAGCTAAAAGAATTTAGAATAGTTGCTCAAAAACTCTATGGAATCAGACTGAAATATTACAGACGAAGATGTACACGTTCTTCAAAATTACCGCCATTTGAACTCTCGTTTAAGAATATTTTGACAACGTTATTCTCGCGATATATTGCAACAGACATTTGTCATAAGCATTCAGTTTACGGCCTATCACGTTGAATACACTGGTTCTCACTCGATCACCGAAATTAAGCAGCGTTGAGTCTGGTCGGTACGTAGATGGGTGACCGCTTGGGAATACCAGTTGCTGTAAGCGTTTAGTGACGGATGTGAATTGTGGTGCAGTGGATATAGGCTCGGAAAGAGAAATCGGTGAGCCGAGTTCGAATTCCAGTTGAATACCCTGCATTCACTTAAGCACTGGTACCCTTGGGAAAGGTATTAATCCGTCCCTTCCCTCCAGTTATGGGTTAAACAACAAGGGCAGGAACTGGGGACCCTGCTCTTAAAAACAAATCCCAATGAATCTTGATACTCGAAAAGAAAAATGTTGTAAAATTAACCTTACCCAAAATCATTGGTTATGACCTTAAATGATCCCATAAGGATTGATAGGTCGTTAAACCTCGAAACACAAACAAAAATAAAAGTCATAAACATTCTTAATCATTTCACTTTAAACAATGTCAGTCAGTTAAGTGCCATACGTGATACACGCTTGGCCGATCATGTCTCGAAAAAGACATGACTGACTGGGCAGAAGATATCCCGCAGTAAGTTGCAATTGATTTCTGCGGTAGACTGGTTGCCAACAAAGGCTCTAGAACCCAATATATACAAACAAATACAGAAGCGGCCATAATATAAGGAACGAAAACAACAAAGACATTAATATGTATATTACATAAAAAGTAATGCATGATTCGCAATTAAATTGTTCCATTTCTGTTAGAACACTTCCCAAAACAGTTTTGTGGGATAAAGTTTGATATTAAATACTCATTGGCAACATTTTTCATAGGTTTGATTCGTGATAAATATTTCTATTTCTTTTCAAGTTTCTGCAACGATCAGAAATGACGTCAGTCTTAATGCCCCCAAACAAATCTGCTTTAATTACATTACCAATTAAGGATTGGGCGATGCTGAACTCTTGGTGAACGACACCACATGCATTTTTCGCTGACATGAAGTGGAGCGTCTGTATCAATTCAATTTGCTACGTTTGCAGCAAAGAAGACTAGTTCACTTTGTCGTGCCAAATGTTTTATTCTCGTAAGAACTTACTTTCTATTTTGATAAACCTACCGTTTGTCTACTTATCGAATACTGTTATCATATCTAGCATTAGCAACTAAGTCCCACCCTTTTACTGTGAAACCAATAAAATGTAAGCACAAATTCTACTCCATAAGCTTCTTTCCTCGCACTTCCAGCCTGTGGAATTCACTTCCGTTTACTTGCTTCTTCGGCAGCTACAATCTCCAAGAATTTAAATGTAAAATCAATAGTCATCTCCTATCTCACTACTTTGCATCCTCTCTCTTGCTCTTTTCTCCGTCTACTCCACTCTCTCATCCTTCTTTTAAAGGCTTGCCTGCCAGAGAGTAAAACACTACGCCTCCTTGGCCTCACACTCTCAGCGGACCTCAAGTGGAATGACTAACACACTAACCTGCTCCCATTCTATCAAGCACTCTTCCCATCTGCCCAACCCTCATCCTCGCTATCCTTACTCATCTGTCACCTTCCTCCTGTCATTCCCTATGTCTAACCACTCCTTCTCTTTACCTTTCCCTATGTAGCCCCATGCGCAATAGTGGCAGTAGAATGCCTTGCTTGGGGTGAGATGATTAAAAAAAAACCCATATCGAATCCATTACTAAATCAGCTGTGAAAGTCGGCTCTCTGTGCAGGGCCCGGGAGTTTTTCCCGTCTGAATCTATCCTGCACATACATAAATCTACCATCCGCCCGTGTATTGAATACTTCTGCCACATCAGGTCGGGTGCCCCTGCCATTCTCCTCGGGGTTCTTGACAAAATACAACGGAGAATCTGTAATGTGATCGATACCGACTTGGCAGACAGGCTGCAGTCACTCTCTAACCGGCGTGACGTGGCTTCCCTGTGTCTCTTCTATAAATACTTTCGCGGCTTCTGCTTTGATGAACTTAGATCACTAGTGCCCCCTAGGTACGAATTTGCACGAGATATTAGATTAGCAACTACGTCCCACTCTTTTACGATAAAATGTAACCGCAATTTCCAATCCAGCAGTTTCTTTTCTTGCACTTCCCACCTGTGGAATTCCCTTCCACATACCTGTTTCCCCGATAGCTACAATCTCCAGGAGTTTAAATGTAAGGTCAATAGACACCTCCTAGCACACTAACTCGCATCCATTCTCTCAAACACTCTTCCCCTCTACCCAAGCTTCAACCCCGATACCCTTACCCGCCAATCATCCTCCTTCAGATATTTTCTATATCTAAGCCTTTCTCATCACTTTCCCCTATGTAACCCCCTGCGCAATAGTGGAATGCCTTGCTTGGAGATAGATAGACAGACAGACAGACAGACAGACAGATAGATAGATAGATAGATAGATAGATAGATAGATATGAAAAGACTGAGATAGTCATTTCCAATCTCACTAACTTGCATCCTCTCTCTCTCTCGTGTTCCTTTCTCCGTCCACTCCACTCTTATCAGTATTTTAATCCTTTTCTTACCCACTTCCTGACACCCCGTATAACCTGTCACTCTTTCTTGTAACTTTTTTCCTATGTAACCCTCTGTGTACCGGTTGCAGTAAAATGCCTTGCTTTGGGCAATTTGAATATAATATCCGGTTTTTTGCTTTTACACCTGCTCTCAAGATTCATGACACATTCCACAAAAGGGTCTGTAATATAATCGATCCTGACAAGGCATTTCGTCTCTAGTCAGATTCTCACGGTGGGATTTCTCAGACTGTTCTATAAATATTTTCATCGTAACTGCTTTCACGAATTTTTATTTCCTTGTGCCTCAACTGCAAGTATGTAAGCCTGATACTAGAATGGCAACTAGGTCTCACTTTTTATTGTAGATGCAACAGTCATTTCTACACTTGCAATTTTTTTCCATCCCTGACAATTACTTTTTCTTCTATCTGCCGTGTCCCTTCTAAACGTAGGCGATCATGGCTTTCCCTATCTAATTATTCGTTGTCGCTCTTAATACCCCTTTTCATACTGTCCTTCTCCATCTCCGTTCCACCACCTGTCTCTATTCGTCCTTTGAGCATCAGGTTCTCCAAGCCCTTCTTCCTCATTCAGTCGGTCAGTTGAGTGTCATACGTGATACAAGCTTTGGGCGATAATATCTAGAAAGACATAATTATCATTATAATTATATTTAATAGCCATTGCTTTCTGAGGTAAACTGGTTGCCAGCCAAGTCTTAAAAAACCAATCTGTCCTATTATTTAACCCATAACTGAAGGGAAGAGACGAATTAATACCTTTCCCAAGGGAATTTGTACGTAAGTGAATGCAAGGAATTCTTCTTCTTTTTCTATGTGCCCTGCCCTTTCAGGGCGTCGGTGATCATGGCTCTCCACATCTCCCTATCCCTGGTGGTTCTTAGCACGCTTTCTCCTGTTACATCACGCAACCCCCGTTCCGTCATCCACCTGCTCACGCTCTTCAAATATGTTATTCGCTGTCTTCCTCTGTCTCTTTTTCCATTCTATATGGCCTGTCAGTATCAGGTTCTCCAAGCCTTCCTTCCCCATTGCATGTCCCAGGAATTTAGGTGTCTATTCCTGATGCTCACTATTAATTTTCTTTTTCTTGCCAATCTATCCAGAACCTCATCATTGCTCACATGCTTGGTCCATGATATCCGCAGCATCCTTCTATAGAACCACATTTCCGCTGCTTCAAGTTTTTTCCTCATTTTCGATTATATTGTCCAACATTCACTGCCGTATTGAAGAACAGACATCCCATAGCAATCTAGCACTCTTTTCTTTGGTTTTAGTAAAATTTTCCTGTGTTCTATTACTTTACTCTGCTTCTGGAACGCCCCCTTCCCAATGCCAATTCGCCTTTGGATCTCTGTGTTGCACGTTCCGTCTCCTGTTAGAACACCTCCCAGGTATTTAAACTTTTGTACCTACTTGATTTTCGTATCCCCCACCTGTATTTGGCATTTTGGGCTGATCTTTTTGCTGATGACAATGCATTCGGTTTTCTTGCAGTTTATTTGAAGTACTTTTTTTTCACTCTCTTCACCTACCTTCTGTAGGAGGTCTTGTAGATTCCTTTCCGTGTCTGCACTCGGCACTGTATCGTCTGCATACCTTATGTTGTTCAAACTGTGACCTCCGATTACAAATCCTGGCATACCATCTAGGGTCCTCATAATAGTCTCGCTGTACAAGTTGAACAGATCCGGTGAAAAGAGGCATCCTTGTCTTACGACCCTTTCTATATTTGTATATCTGCTGAATTCGTTACCTGTCTGTATACAGGCAGTTTGCTGGCAGTAGAGATTCTTAATTTCTCTTCTGTATTTCCCAAATATGCCAAGGCTGCTGAGCATCTCCATCAATTCTTTGTGGCGTATTTTGCTTATATCTATCTATCTTCTGCAAATGATTTGAAATTTAATGCAAACACGAATTTGAGAAAAAATGTCCAACCTCTCCATTTATTTCAAAGTTGTTGTTTTTTTTAATTTTATAAAAGACCTTATTTCTCGAGTGAATAATATAAAAGCAATTATATTTATTTTATTTTTACCGGAAGGCTCCAGTTATTATCTAAAGAAAGCAAATAAAAGCAAGTGGGTTCAAAACACGTTTACTCACCAGAAGAGTTTCATTGATCTGAACAACGCCATAGATTTAATAATTTCTATTCTATAATCTTTGCGAAGTTCTTGCGACAACATATAATTAAATTCAGATTTTAATCTACACACACACACACACATACATACACACGCGAGCACATATACACACATACACACACGCAAACACACATAAAATGTTTCAAAACGTAAGCCTGCACATTCAAATATGTACTTGTACGTGTCAAAATCCTGTATTTTTGTGGCAGATGACAATAAACAAACAGCTTGGTATCGAGGAAATATATATATATATATATATATATATATATATATATATGTGTGTGTGTGTGTGTGTGTGTGTGTGTGTGTGTGTGTGTGTATATATATAAGCATGCAGTGTGGGCATAGAAGAATCTAAAGGAGTATCCTGTACATACAGTGGTAGGATAACTCTCTACGAGAGCTCTAAACATAAAACATATATGCATATAAATACATATAGAACAAATGTAAGAAAAATTAAGGCGGACACGTTATTTCATGGTGAATCGGAAGTTTGGCCTATTTCAGGCGAACCATCATCAGCTTCCGTCTTTATTTTACAAAGGTTTTTTCACAAATGAGATTCACAAAGATCTCATATATATCGAACGCCTATAGCCCAGGGGTAGAGTCGCCGACTGATGCCATTTCGGCCGGGTTTCAATACTGGGTTTAAAAAAAAAGCAATCGGAGTCTAACCGTACTGATGAGCAGTGACACAGCGAAACAGATCTGACTATATATATATATATATATATATATATATATATATATATATACACTGGAGGTCATTCGTGGTATCGAGAGGTCTAAGACGTTGGCAGATCAAATGGTAGCTTCCACTATATGGATAGGTGTCGCAGGTTCGAATCCTGCCGAAAGACGCACATTTTCATAATCCGGTAGATATAAATATATAATACTGTTAAATATGAGTATCGATCAAAAATAATGTTCAAATAAATCATTTCATATATATATATATATAGTCATCCGCAAACAGATTTGTTTCGCCGTATTCCGTATCGACATCCGATTTCTTTTACCCAGGATTGAAACTTAACCGAATTGGCGTCAATCAGCGATTCTCTGAGCTATGGACGATCAGTAGAAGAAGGCTGACTTTTAGGGTATTATATATATATATATATATATATATATATATATATATAAAGAGTGAGAGAGAGAGATTGAGTTAGACTGAACGAGAGAGAGAAGAATAATTGTGATTAAGTGATTAGTATATATATATATATATATATATATATATATATATATATAACATATTAATGATTATCCACGTATACTGTCTTACTATGTATAATAAAAAGTTTTTGATTTTTTTAAAAAAAAACGTACTTTTTTAAACAGTATTTGTTTATTTTTAATGTAGTTTTATTTAAATTTTCAAACCGTCCTCGGTTCTTCATAGGAAACAAGTGATTTTTTTCAAAATTTGAAAAAAATCACTTGTTTCCGATGAAGAACCGAGGACGGTTTGAAATATAAAACTACATTAAAAATAAACAAATACTGTTTAAAAAAGTACGTTTTTTTTAAAAAAAATCAAAAACTTTTTATTATATATATATATATATATATATATATATATATATATATGTATATATAGATATATATATACGTTAAGATAGATAGATAGATAGATAGATAGATAGATAGATAGATAGATAGATAGATAGATAGATAATGTTACATTATTGATTCATGTATACACTCTTTGCACTACCGTTAATGTTAGTTAAGTGCCATACGAGATACAAGCTTCGGGCGATCATGTCTCGAAAGAGACATGACTGACTGAGCAAAAGATTATCCCGCAGTAGGTTCCATTGCTTTCTGTGGTAGACTGGTTGCTAGCCAAGGCCATAGAATCCAATCTGCCCTATTATTTAAACCATAAACGGAGGGAAAAGACGGAATAATAACTTTCCTCAGGGTATTTGCGCTTATAAATGCAAGGAAATACCCTTGGGAAAGAGTATTTTTTTTTTTGGGTGCGTTAAGGTATGGTCCCTAATCGATGTTAAGGAACGCAATTCTCGCATCCCGACACATCCCCTTTCTCCGTAACCTCTTCTCTCTCTCTCTCTCTCTCTCTCACTCTCTCTTTCTCTCTCTTTCTCTTTCTCTTCCTGTACCCAATAAAGACCAGTCACTTTCTGTGTCGGATCTCTCTGAAACCTTAAACCTTTGTCTGTCCTATTTTCCATGACAGTGTAACATGGTGTCAGCGAGAAAGTAATTCACGCTTACATCCCTGCGAACGGGGACTGATATATATATACGATGGCGATACGTTTGACTGGAATATTTTAAGCACGTGGTCACCCCGTTTTCCCGACCGTGTTATCGTCACTCCGAATGCCGGACGCCGATAAAACAGCGTAAATGGGACTGTTTTTTTTTGTTTATATATATATATATATATATATATATATATATATAAACAAAAAAACCAGTCAAACGTATCGCCACCAAGCACACTGGGCTTTAAGTCTAATACCTCAGAAGGATGGAAGCTCTGTAAACAGACGTGGAATAATTAGAGCATAGTGACTAAGCTAGGTGAACAGTATAAGGGATACCAGACGCCACTATTTCTCCCCTTAGGTACGGTGATAGTGCAGTCAACATTTTATCAGACAGACCAACGAGAGGTACGAAGAGTATGTCTTCAACAAAAGATACCAGAAACAATGTGAGGGCAATGATTTATATCTAACCACGCTTCGCAAACTAGCTAATCTTGCAATTTTTTTTTAGAGTTTACACGATTCTTTGCTACACGACCGCATAGTGTTGGGTTTAAGAGGCAACCAGGCACGTCAAAAAATGCTACAGCTTTCAACACTGAATCTCAGACTATGTATTGATATATGCCGAAGTTGTAAAGATACGACTACACAGTTGAAAGCTACGAGAGACTTGAACGTGACACACGAAATAAGCAGACACAAAGCCCCAAACAGAAATACCGTACTAAACAGAGACAAATAGACTGCGTGGAGCCAGAAAATGTAAATTTTGCAACAGTCAAAATCTCTTTGCACCGAAAAGCCCGAGAAAGCTCTCTATGGGAAAAACAGAGGTTAAGTCTAAGCACAAAATTAACAGTGTTTTTTTTTTCTAAATTTTTCCAGTGACATTGAATGTAAATATGTATTAGGTGTACATCCTGAGAGAGAACAGCCAGATAAGGTTATCTAATCAAACATGATACTAGAAAAATGGAAAATGAAATTCAAAATGAACTGTGGAGCTACCGTCAATGTAATCCCGCAGAAATACGTGCGTAATACCTCCTTGCAACCGTCTACCACGAAACTCAAGATGCGGAATGGGACGGAACTAGCGTCGATTGGGAAATGTCGAACTGTGCTTAGCGACATCAAATATATGAAGAAACATTCAGTAGAGTTTGACACCCGTGTTAGGAAAATACGCAAGCGAATTGATGAACCTTATAACTGTGAATTACAGTAACATCGCTGTTTATTTTCGTAAAAAAATAATTTTTATTTTTGGACAAAAATGAAGTTGTCCGTAAAGCTGTAAAAAAAGAAGAAAGAAAGGAACTGGGAATGTGAGAGGGAAAGGTAGGACGATGTGTAGCGAGCGAGATGAGAGAAAGAGAGGGTGAAAGAATGTTCCGTGATAGTGCCTGTTGTGTGAAATGCTGGATTCTCTCTGGATTCTCTCTGTCCAAGCTGTCGCGTGCCCTTTTGGTGTGAGCTGGTTGCTCGGCCCTCTGTTCTGTTGAGTTTCTACCTTCCTTTTATCTGGATGATGAGGCTCCGGGGAGATCAAGAAATGTGTTTCTTATGTCGAGCCTTGATTGGTCAAAAAACATATTTTTGACCACGTGGTGTGCTTTCCACTACGTCCGAGCTTTTGGGTGCGGGGTCCTGGTTTTTGACCACGCAGGGTATGGTAAAGGGTGAATTCCCTCGCAATTGTATTTTTTGAGATACACGTGGTGTGAATTAATTTTTATTGTGTGTGTGTGTGTTTGTGTGTGGAAAATAAAATAAGAAACAGCACAATGTCAAGTTAAAAAGTAGCGACTAGATGAACTCGGAGTTATCGCTCTTGTTGATGTACCTACAGAATGGAATAGCAGACCAGGACGAAATATGCGATCAGCTGAAGAAAACCATGTTTCCAGTGTGGCCGTCTGATAAAAAGGACCTTTCAGCTACACTACACACATATTTCCATCTCTGTGATGAGACGTCCGCTCAAGATAGTCTCATATTGAAAGATAACCGACTACTCATCCCTTGCATTGAGATTAAACGAGAACTTTACTCATCGCACATAGGCTTTGATGGATGCTTACTGCAAGCCAAAGAATCTGTTTTCTGGCCAGTCACGTGATTTGACATACGGAATTACATATCTACACGTAAAACCTGCTGCAAATTCATAACAGAACAACCTAAAGAGTCACTAATGCCACAGAACATGCCTCATCGTCCGTGGCAGAGGATTGGTATTGACTTATTTGAATTTGACAGAGTCGAGTACCTCCTAACTGATGTTTATTTTTCAAACTTCTGGGAAATAGATCGACTTGATTATACTACTGCCTCAACCGTGATCCGCAAATGGATCACAGATATAGATATAGTAAGATATAGGATTTCAGGTCAATTGATCGCAGACGCAAAATCACAGTTTACCTCTTCATCCTTCAAGAACTTTTCTGAAAAGTAGATTTTGAGCATCTAATGGCAAGCCCCATAAATCAACAGGCAATGCCGAATCTGCGGTTAAGACCTCAAAACGGCTCATGAGAACGAACAAAGACACCTTGATGTCAGTATCACTCCAACCCAAGGAATAGGGAACAGCCCTTCTCAGCGCCTACTAAATCGCCACACCCGTACATCTTTCCCCATGAGGACGGAGAGCTTTGAACCAAGTGACAACATTCTACTGGAACTAAGGTCCAGACCAAATACGATGACCGTCATACACGTAATTTACCTGTGCTGAGTGAACGTGATGCTTTGCAAATACGTCCGTACAAGAAAGGTGATAGAATATGGAAAAAAAGTATTATAGACCACCGACTGGATGAGCATTCGTACGATGTCCTGATAGCGAGTAGAACCTATCGGCGAAACAGACTTCATTTCACAAATCTTCTGAACCAGTAGAGCATACGAGAAATTGACAGCCACCATCAACCGCTACAGACTCTCTAAGTTTGCCACATAGCACTTGAATAACACATAGAACCCCAGCACCTCTAACAGTATCCTCATCAGACTCGGCTGTTGTAAACAAAAGCACAAATACAACTGAACCAGAAAAATGTGAATCTCCTGTTAGGATTCACACACGTGCTGGACGAGGGATATGACTGACAGCGTACATTAAGGACTATGTGAAACTGGGCCAGGAATGTACGTAAGTCCGTAATTTCTACTTACAAAAAACGGGGATGTTACATTATTGTTTAATGTATACTCCCTTTGAATTACCGTTAATGTACGCTCCCTAGTCGACGTTAAGAAACGCGTTTCTCACTACCTGCCACATTACATTTCTCTCTCTCTCTCTCTCTCTCTCTCTCTCTCTCTCTCTCTCTCTCTCTCTTTTCTCGTACGAAATAAAGGCCAGTCACATTCTGTGTCGGCTGTGACTTAAATGTGAGACCTGTGTCTGTCATGTTTTCCATGACTTAATGTAACAGATAGATAGATAGATATGAACAGATTAGATAGATAGATAGATAGATAGATAGATAGATAGATAGATAGATAGAATAGATATGAACAGATTAGATAGATAGATAGATAGATAGATAGATAGATAGATAGATAGAATAGATAGATATGAATAGATTAGATAGATAGATAGATAGATAGATAGATAGATAGATAGATAGATAGATATCTCTCAAAATCAGCTAAAAATTGCTTCTTACCAACTATAAAAAATAGCTAAGTATAAACCAATGGGCTTTCCTTATTTTCTTTCATTCCTTAAAAAACAGAGAAGAAGGTATATCGCCGGAAAATCCTGAGTCAATTCGGTCTTCAGCTTCCGATATTTTCTAAGCTTTGAATCATTTATCTCCCTTTACCTGCCAATCAGCTGCCCACTCAACTTAAACCACTTCATTCCGATTCTATCGACATTAACCTCCCTGATATATTCTTTCATTTATTTTTATTTGACTTTTCTTGTTGTTATCTTCCTATTATTTTTATATATGTATTCCAAGCTATTTATATTTTTACTAACGTTTATCTAAAGAGACAGTCATGGTAGATAGTTACGGAAGGATGTGTGCGACTGAAACCATAAACGTCGGATAGATTACGATTGAGCAGAGATAAGGAGGTTATTATTGTAATCGATCAGGCTGGGTTTCGCTCCCTGTCTGTCTCAGGCGCTTCTACTCCCCCCCCCCTCTCTCTCCCCCTCCCCCCCCCCTCTCTCTCCCTCTCTCTCTCTCTCTCTCTCTCTCTCTCTCTCTCTCTCTCTCTCTCTCTCTCTCTCTCTCTCTCTCTCTCTTCCCTCCCTCTCTCTCTCTCTCTCTCCCTCTCTCTCTCTTTCTCTCTCTCTCTCCCTCCCTCTCTCTCTCTTTCTCTCTCTCTCTATCCCTCTCTCTCTCTATCCCTCCCCCTCTCTCTCTTTCTCTCTCTCTCTATCCCTCTCTCTCTCTCTCTCTCTCTCTCTCTATCTATCTATTTCGGTCTGCTTCTCATCTCTCTATACTACCTGCCATAATTATTAGGCCACACGAGTGTTTTAAGAAAATGATGTGTTTTACACTATTTTTTAGTATTTATTACCAAGTGAATAATTGTAAATGAAAATATAATGTTTCTTTTTGTTAATACTGAACAGTAACATGTGCATCAAATGAATTTATGAATATTTAATAATTACCTATATTGCAGTTTCATTAATGAAAGAATGAAGAAAGTTTAGGCTGATTCTGACGAGTTCACCTTTGTTTTTATGCCTTATAAAATTTTACAAATTAATAATAACAAAAGAACAATTCTATTTTCATTTAGAATTATCCAATTAAAATACCATGAAATGCATCAATTCTATTTTCATTTAGAATTATCCAATTAAAATACCATGAAATGCATCAATTCTATTTTCATTTAGAATTATCCAATTAAAATACCATGAAATGCATCAATTCTATAAAAAAAACGGGGTTGCCTAATAATTATGGCCGTTAGTCTATCTATCTATCTATCTATCTATCTATCTATCTATCTAACGTTTGTCAATATCGCTGAGATGTAGTATTTACTTTATTTACAGTGTTCAGACTGCTATCCTTATCTTTATTGCCATTTTAATATTCACGACGTCTCGGCCGTTGTACGGTCTGGCTTTCTTCAGGTTCATGAATTTTCGAATCGAAATCATTATTTCGATGACATGGGTATATTGTTGTCTGTCTATCTCAAGCACTTCATAACTCTCTCTCCCTCTCTCTCTCTCTCTCTCTCTCTATCTATCTATCTATCTATCTATTTTGGTCTGTTTCTTATCTATCTATCGATCTATCTATCTATCTAACCTTTGTCAATAGTTCTGACATGTAGTATTTACATTATTTACATTGTTCGAACTGCTGTCCTCATCTTTATTGTTATTTTCATATTCACGACGTTTCGGCCGTTTTACGCCCCGGCCTTTTTCAGGTGCTTGAATTTTCGAATAGAAATCGGTGCTTACGTATTATCGGGAGGACCTTTAAAAAAACGACTCAAAAATTAAAGTAAATTATTTATTGAAACGGTTAAAACAATAAAATAACATTACATTTGTAATTCCGGAGGCCAGAACGTCGCAATTGCTTCCAAAAGTGACTCAAAGACATCAGTACAGGCAACATGCTTCCGCCACATGAATTCGGCCAAATACGACTCCAAATGGTGACGTGCAGTGCCACAGTGCTTCTTGTTTCGCCACTTTGTCGATCCCCATAGGCGTTCCACTGTCTGCGTATGAGCCCCGGTGTTCGAATCCACAAAGTTGTACTTGTGGTTGACGTTGAGGTGATGAAAGCCTGATTTTTCCAGTTCCTTGGTGTTATAAGCGGGGAAAAAAAAGAAAAAGTAAAAATCAAAGGTCCTCCCGATAATACGTAAGGACCTAGAAATCTTTATTTCGATCACTGGGGTATATTGTTCTCTTTCCACGAGCCATTCTACTTCTGGATATTTTAGTCATCTCCGTTTAATTCAACTCTCTAAGGTATTTGTGCACCACTGCCGTAGCTAGGTATTGAACTCACAACTCTGGATGTAACTAACACTTTTATCTGCTGGGCAATGGGTTCATTTGTGGGACTTATGTATCTAATGTATCAGTTAAAATTTTTACTAGATTACATATTGCAATCTTGAATTTAATGATTGCTCTAGCATTCTGGATTATTGTATCCATTTATTTGCTCGGCCGGCTTGTAAGATTTTTGTGGCGTAGCATATGCGCTGATTTCTTCAGTTTTCGGATTTTCCAGTGGTGTTTTTCATTATTTAAAATTAATCTCATAGAAGATGGTGATACCTTTTTTTCCCTTCCATATGTGGTCAGCTACGCCGGATTTTGTCTTCATTTTCTCACCTACCCTAGAGAACAAAAATCTCCAAAAGCATGTTCAATACGTATATATATATATATATATATATGCGGATGACTATTTACGCTCTCACACCCTGATTGAGCACTCTGGAAGAATGGTAGACTTTGAAAAACAGTAGCTACTCTGGCATCGACGCATCTTTCATTCAGCAATGAATGAGAACACTCTCGGCTATTGGGCGTGTATAATGATAATATACACGCTAAAAAGTCAGCCTCCTTCTACCTAGCGCCCGTAGCTCAGAGGTAGAATCGCCGACTGACGCCAATTCAGTCGGGTTTCAATCCTGGCTAAAAAACAATCGGCTGTCTAACCGTACTGTGATACAGCGAAACAGATCTGTCTGCGGATGACTGTATATATATATATATATATATATATACAGTTTATTTTTTTAAAGAAATGAAAGTGTGTAGCTTGTTGTTACACATTATGAAATAGTAATAAAAAGTGAAGCAACCGGTTAGGCAACCAATCTTTAGGCCTCTATGGGAGATTTAAATTAGAATTCAAATAAAGTGTGTCAGAAAATATGAGTGGGATAAATTATGAATGCAACGAGCTAGAGGCTAATAATATCGAGCCTCAACAATTCACGCTGTTTGCACAGTGAACGTTTGCGGGACCCATATATATAAAGCCTCTAGCAGCTTAAGATGGAATAAGAGTGAAATCGGGACAAAAAAGTGAACCAATCTTCACTAAAAATCGCTGCACATTTTCTATTCTGTAAAAGGCGCTCGCAAATAGCGGAACCGTAAGTTTTGGAACGAGTAAGGTGTGGTTTCTTATTTCAGTTGAGACATGTTGCTTTATTCTGATGTCAAGACGCTGAGTTGTTCTTCCTATATAATCAGTTCTGCAACTACAATTATATTTATAAATTATGGAATTAATTTGGTGGGGAGGAAGAGCATCCAGACCATCCCCCCGTGTATTGAATACTGCTGCCACATCTGGCCGGGTGCCCCTGCTATTCTCCTCAGGGTTCTTGACAAAATACAACGGAGAATATGTAATATGATCGATACCGACTTGACAGACCAGCTGCAGTCACTCTCTCACCGGCGTGACGTGGCTTCCCTGTGCCTCTTCTATAAATACTTTCACAGCTTCTACTCCGATGAAATTAGATCACCGGTGCCCCCTAGGTAAGAATTTGCACGAGATACTAGATTAACAACTAGGTCCCACCTTTTTACTGTGAAACATATAAGATGTAACCGCAATTTCTACTCCAACAGTTTCTTTTCTCGCATTTCCCGCCTGTGGAATTCACTTCCACTTACTTGTTTCCCCGACAGCTACATTCTCCAGGTGTTTAAATGTAAGGTCAATAGACACCTCCTAACGCACTAACTCGCATCCATTCTCTCAAACAATCTTCCCATCTACATTCTTACCCGTCTATCACCCTCCTTCTGACATTTCCTATATCTAACCACTCTTTCTCAACACCTTCCCTTATATAACTCCCTGCGCAAAAGTGGGAGTGGAATTCCTTGCTTGGGGTGAAACGATAAAAAAACATGGGCCTGGTTTGAAATATTATACGTACCTCGGCCGAGAAAAAAACAACAAAGATCTTCAAATGAAATATGTCTCGCCATAAATTGTTGGGGCTGATATTGTTAGCCTTTAGCTGTTTGCATTCATAATTGTTTTCCCCTCACTCTCCATGACACACTTTATTTTAATTCCAATTTAAATCTCCAGTAGAGGCCTGACGAGCGGAGCGAAAACAGGTGCTTAGATTTTTTTATTACTATTTCATAATGTGTAACAATACGCTACACATTTTCATTTTTTTAATTAAATGTTGTACTTATAAAAACATTTTCAAATTTATTTTGTCAACGTTGTTTTAAATAAATATTTCTACTTGAGTAGATATTCTGTTTTTTAATTAAACAGTAAATTTATGTATATAACTCTAACAGACTGAGAAATGAGAATTTATGAGAAATTTTGATCGGAAAATATGTCATTTTAAACAAAATTGCTTAAAAAATATTCAGGACTAAATTAGTTTTAAGAAATTATGTACATTTATTATTGAGATTTTTAATTTTTAATATGATTCACTTTGTTTCAGTTAATTTGCCCAAGAATCTATCTAAATGTTTATCTCTGTCTCTCTCTCTCATTGTATCTACTACATTATTTCTTTCTTTCCATCTATCTATCTATCTATCTATCTATCTATCTATCTATCTCAGTCTGTTCAAATCTATCTATCTATCTATCTATCTATCTATCTATATATCTATCTATCTATCTATCTATCTATCTATCTCAGTCTGTTAATATCTATCTATCTATCTATCTATCTATCTATCTATCTATCTATCTATCTCAGTCTGTTCAAATCTATCTATCTATCTGTAATATAACAATCTGGCCCCACCCGAGGAAGGCTGATGCAAGCGAGGGTGTTTCCGGTCGTTGAAAGGAACGGATGTTTGTTTGACCTTATTTCCGACAGTAGCGGAAATGGCTACAGAGGCAAACAGAAGAGGTGTCTCTGAGAATTACGTGGGCGTGCGTGGGCGAGGCAAAACCGGAAGAAAAAGTCCCGGTTCTGGAGATTATATAAAGACCTCGTCACACGGATTCGCCAGAGACCAGAGTAGTAGAGTGGCAGTAGAGAGGAGCGACAGAGATCGGCCGGTGAAGAGAGACACAACAGATACGACGACACTCCCGTCAACCCATTAGAGGCGCGCTCTCTCAATTCTCTGTCCCCTATGCTACACGGTTCATCGCCATGAATAAAAATATAACTTATATTTTTATATATATGCGTGTTTGTTGTTTGTCGATATACAACATATCTATCTATCTATCTCAGTCTGTTCATATCTATCTATCTATCTATCTATCTATCTATCTATCTATCTAGCTATCTATCTCAGTCTGTTCAAATCTATCTATCTATCTATCTATCTATCTATCTATCTATCTATCTATCTATCTCAGTCTATCTATCTATCTATCTATCTATCTATCTATCTATCTATCTATCTCAGTCTGTTAATATCTATCTATCTATCTATCTATCTATCTATCTATCTATCTATCTCAGTCTGTTAATATCTATCTATCTATCTATCTATCTATCTATCTATCTATCTATCTATCTATCTATCTATCTATCTATCTATCTATCTATCTATCTATCTATCTATCTCAGTCTGTTCAAATCTATCTATCTATCTATCTATCTATCTATCTATCTATCTGTCATCTCAGTCTGTTCTATCTATCTATCTATCTATCTATCTATCTATCTATCTATCTATCTATCTGTCTATCTGTTTGTCAGTCTGTCTGACTGTCTATATATCTATTTCAGTTCAAAACGTAAAGAAAAATTCGATTGGAAGAGAAAAAACAACGTCAAGAGGCGATGTATACAAGATCAGAGAAAGTGTGAAAAATTCTAGGAAGACATTATTCGTTTCTTTTGCAGTTAATTTTCACAAGAATATACATACATACATACATACATACATACAGACATACATACATACATACAGACGTACATACATACAGACATACATACATACATACATACAGACAGACATACATACATACATACATACATACATACAAATACAGATTTTGCCAAAAAATGTCATTTTGATGTTTGAAGAAAAGGAATATAGGTACAACATATAATAAATATCGAAGAGAAGAAAACACGTTTCACAGATCGTTCATAACATGTATTGTTGCAAATCTACAAGTATTTGAAATCGCGCACAGACTTTATGGATACCATGAATATCGAAAGAATAAAACGGACATTTTCCCTAAAGGCCCACGTTGCGTTGGAAAAGAGGAATGATTTTCCTTCTTTTTTTTTTCAATCATGAACTGCAATTGACCTGAATAATATTTAACAATTCGTTCTGCCTCGTTTCATGAGTGGTCAATTAAATTAGTAGATACGGTTTATCGAGCGTACTTGAGCTCTCTGAAGATTAGAAAAATAAAACCAAAATAGCGAATCGACCTTCGAGGAATATATTCCATGTCAAGTGGACGAAATTGTATTTCTTCAACTCCATGAATGGCGGCTTGAATTACGTGTGGCTGTGATTACAACATTCATCTCAGAGGCAGAAGTACACCGGGGCGATGAGTTCGGAATCGTCTGAGGGCCACTAGACTCAAGTTCCAAATCAAGCAAACCGAAATATTGTAAGAGATGAATACGTGTTTACTCGACCATATTCACACACGCACGTACGCACCACCCCCTACACACATGCACACACATACACACAATTTTATTTCTGACTAGTTAGTGTAAAATAAATGGTCTGTTACTAATCTTTTCTGGGAATACCGTTTGTCAGAGCGGCTAGCCATACCGGAAGGTAGCCAAACGTTATTACAGACACCTTTTAGATCCACATAGCGCACAAGGGCAGATCGATTTTGGCATCCTGTTGTTGCCTTTAATTTGAAATTTGTAACTTGGCATGATAAATAAAGAATATTTTCAAAATCGTTTCCATGTTTTGAGTAAATGATTTTGAGGATTAAGATTGAAGATTAAGATTTGAAGATTGAAGATTAAGTTCAAAATCGTAGCCTTAGAATTTTATTCCGGTGATTTGTAGGACCTTTCAGACGCTGAATGTTCCGACTTCATCAGGTGCTAGGAATTTCTAACCGAACCCTTTATTACAATACTGGGGTATATGGTCTTCATTACTTGCGTAGAAGTCCCTCTTTTGGTAGTCATGATTTATCTCCCTCTAACCCTGTAAGTTACTTGTTCACCACTGCTGTAGCCTGGTATTGAACTCACAACTCTTTGGGGCCAGGTCATAAAAACTAACCAACGTCTATATTCACTGGGCCATTTGTTCTTAAGGACCATATACTCTAGTGATTGTAATAAAAGGTTCGGTTAGAAATTCCTAGCACCTGAAGAAGGCCGGAGCGTACAACAACCGAAACGTCTTACAAATAGCAACAAGGATGAGGACATTAGTCCGAATAATGTAAATACTGTAAATACTACCTCATCTCAGAAATATAGACAAATAGAATGATCTATTATTAAACGTCGTACAAATGGCAACAAAGATGAGGACATTGGTCCGAATGATGTAAATACTGTAAATACTATCTCATCTCAGAAATATAGACATTTACAAATTTTACAAGCACATTATTACTAAAGACTTTTATTTATTTCAAATGAAAATTATACTGAATAATTTAGTTATATTGTGATGTACTATATTATAGAGTGCAGGGGCACTTCAGCGTAGTGTAATCGTTAGCAAGCTTGTCTCGGTGGAACCAGTTACACCTGTGTAGAGAATTTTATACTCACTAAGAGGCCCATTCATTCGGCTTTTTGCCACATCTAAGCCGCGCTTTCGAGACATGATCGCCTAAAAGCATGTATCGCGCATGGCACTTAACTAACTGACTGAAGCCGCGCTTAGAAAATAACCTATATTAAAGAACACAGTAGTTTTAGTGTGATTTTTAATAAGCAATTTAAATTTTACTAGCAGTATAGTCCGGTGTTGCTCGGGTGTAATGAAAGCAGCTCACACTCATTGGACGTTGGCTCGAAAGACTAAAAAGCAATAGTTATTTCCAGGTAAAGCGAAACCGTAGACTGAAAGAAAAATGAATCGATGTAAGTCAAATATTGATTTCCTGGTATCGATATCAAATAAGTTTTTTTCGTCGTAAACTGAATTTTGAAGGCTAAATAAGTTTTCTGAGTAAATGGCATCATGGCTGAGACGAAAAACTACAATTATACCTACTTAGAGCCAAACCTGAAGCAAAAACTAAAATAAAAGGGCTGAAAAAAATACAGACATACAGGCAGATAAACAGACACACTCACAAACATCTTGCCTTTTTATATATATATATATATATATAATCAATTTTCTTCACTATTGTAAGAACTGCAACCTTGAAACTTCTGAATATCGTTTCTTATGTCTTTGTCTATGAGTGTATCAAATTTGATTAAAATCGGAACACTCCTTCTATAACCCGATTTTTTCGATTATCGATTTTCAATATTTATCGGGAGTACCTCAGCACAAACAAAACCTAGCTAACAACACTCGCAGATGCTTATAGTACAACTGCGTAAATTTTCAAGAAAATCGGTTCAGCTGTTTCGGAGTCTATAGGTAACGGACACACACAGACACACAAAGTTCCATGTATAAATAAGTTTATATACATATTGTCTTATAATCTGAACCCATCATTATTATGGTTTTACATGTAATTTAATCTATATTTTGCCTTCGTTAATTATGACCTGACAAATGCTTTAATTTTTTTATAAACGTTTGCAATTGTTTTACAGTTTTCTTATCACATACAGTAACAACAATTAGCCTATTTTGCATGTGGTGATTCATAATTAGAATTCTGGTTTTAATATATTTTCCATTCAATATATTTAATGCAAAAGGTTTGAATTTTATTTGGATTTATTCTCAAAATAGTAAAATTAGGAAGCCAGTTTGTCTCGGTTTTAGTTTTGAGTTTTGTTTAACGGCATATCAACACCTCTGTGGGTTATTTAATGCCAAAAAGGTGGGGGTTTAAGGTATTCTTTTTTAATGTTCGGTTATAGTAAGAAGTTTATTTAGTCAGATTTTGAGTTTGAGTTTGAGTTTTGTTTAACGGCACATCAACATCTCTGTGGGTTATTTAATGCCAAAAATTTGGGGTTTTAATTTATTTTGTTTAATGATCAGTTATAGTGAGAAGTCCGATTTTAATGAACTTTTTTGTTCTTATTCTTTTTTATTTTAAAAAACTAAAACGACTTTTAGTTTTGTATTCAAAACGTTTTTCTGAGAATAATTTTTTTTCTTCAAAAATGTGTTATGGTAATAAATTTTTCTTCAAATATGTATATTTTCTATAAAAGTCTATTTTTATGTATATATTTCTATAAAAAACTATTTTTGTTTTTTCATAGTGTTTTGATCCCAGTTTGGGGGTTAATTATTTGCCCATCGCTGGGACCCTAACAGGTGTTACCACTCCGGGTTAGGGTGAACCTGAAAACAACGACAAGTAAGAGATGGTTCCATGCTCTTCACAACCTCCTAATCAGAGGTCTTGCTGCAGGATGCATTTTACCGTCATACCCTGGACCAAGTAGGTTTGTAAGCAAAAACTTGCAGAAATTAAATAATCTGTACATGCTTTAAACGCTCTTTAAAACTAAATGCTCTCAAATTGTTTAAAGCTATCAATATAATGTTTTTGTTTTTTTTTAATCATATCACCCCGAGCAAGGCGGTAACGCCACTGATGTGCAGGGGGCTACATAGGAGTGAGAAGATTGGAAAAGAGAAAACCGGAAACCGCATCCTAAACAGGAAACAAGGGATGAGCCTCTTCACCTGTTCAATAGACGTTGGTGGAGTGTGAACCGGGCGATAGTTTAGTCTATCTAGTCTATCTCTGCTTGTTGAGATACTTGTAATATGATACCCAAGCTTTCATCCCAAATGCAGTGTTCATGTTATAAAACCTAGGGAAATGTAACCTGCTGCTATACTGATCGAAAAGTTAGTTACAGTTTCTGGAAGAGAATATATAGTCTGGCGTGATCATTTTGTCGAACAAAGACATTAATGAATACTTCTCGGACACAACTGCGCGTGCTTAATGGTATGCTAGCGAAACACTCGACGGCTTCCAATATGTTCTGGTCATCCATTTACACTCACTAGACCTAAACCTGTGGTACGATAATTTTCTAAGCTTAGCTTAAATGTGGCATAAGGCCAAAAATATCGGGCACCCAGTGAGGGTCCAACTTTCTACTCAGTCATAATTTTTTTATGAGACAAGTTTGCTAACATGCCCCAGTCAACCCTTCATATTCAAAAAGTGACTTTCCAAGCAAAAACAAAATATGTAAAAAAAGACGTGTAAATTTCAGTTTTAGAATCCGAAGGCTAGTATCCCTTAAAATTTTTCCAAATTAATCTTATTTCTGTGCAAATGTATATGCTGAAATCAAATCAGCAATTAGATATTGAAGAAACCCGAACTTTTTTTATGTTAACGACCAGAAAAAAACAAACTTCTCGCTCTTTTTGTCTGGCATTACCGGCTTAGTGAGAGCCATTCGCTGCAGAACGGTTTTAGGCGTAGGAAGAAAATTTGGACCTATTAACTTCCTTTACAGAAAAGTCCCTGCAGAAATTAGTTTGCGATTTTTTTTTCGGTACTTAATTTCAGAAGATAGGTATTGACACTGAAACAAGTGAAAAATGTAAGAGTTATTTGCGTGTATAAAAAGTTATTTGCGTGGTTTGCGTATATAAGGGATATTAGCCTTCGAGTCCTAAAACGAAAATTTACCATGTCTACATTTTTAAATATTCTTCGAAAATTTCTGAAATTCATTTAGTCAACAAAAAATGTAAATATTTCCCCCCCGTAATTTTGAAACAAAAACAAACGCAATGTTGTTTACAATTTCACACAAAACATCAACTCACGTTTAAGCAAAACAAAAGGAAATAGTTTTTTTAATGGAACTTTTTAACAATTTTTAAACAACAATTTTTTATATAATTATTTTATTATATAACTGAGTTTTAAACTGAGGAGGTGACTACAAGCGCTCGGAAATCGCAACACGCTGCATTAATCATCTAATTAAAAATATTCTGGGTTGCATGGGCAACGCCGGGCTATGATGCTAGTCTCTATATATAAAAGGCAATCTGTCAGTCTGTGTGTGACTGTTCCCTATGCATGCCTACATTTTTTAAGCTTTCAAACTTTCTAGGGACAGATATCTACAGGGAAGGCAGGTCGACACATACTTTTTGAGTTTAAGGTTAGCAAGTTTCTCTTTCGCACTTTTTGGCCAATGGAGCCAATTGTTTACATTTACTCCGTAAAACATCTAAAATCTAAGATTGTTGTTTAATTACGTCACAGATATCAAATCACGTGTCAAACGTGACTAAAATATTTTTTATTTAAAAAAAAATGAGCTTTTACATTCAAGTTTTATTCCGACGTTTTAAACATTAATTTGGTCAACAAAAAATGTGAATATTTTCCCCGTAATTTTGAAACCAAATTAATATTTGAAAGAAGTTTTTTTAAAAAAAAAAACAAAATATGTAAAAAAAAAAAATGGCATCTTCTCCTACAACTAAACTTTTCTGAGTTGCACGGGCAACACCGGGTTATGATGCTAGTGAGTATCTTAGATTTTTAGTTAACACATTCGACACCCAATTAATGTGACATTGTGGCAGAAAAAACCGCTGTAATTTTTTCAACAGAATCACAATCTTATAATGTTTTGTTTAAATAATGTCAGTTTTTCATGTAGTTGAATGACATAACTATGGCAATTTTTAATCAATGCTTATAAATACGCGATTCAAACATCTAAGCGTATTATAAGGCGCCATAGTCGGAAATTAATTGGAAACTATAAGGGAAAATAATTCGTCCGAACGTTTACTTTGGTCGTAATGGGGAATCAAGTGAAATGGATATTTTTGATTGAAGATGTCTTTATCTCTAGAATGAAAAAGAAACATAATTTATTAAATAGAGTAAAGATTAATTTTCTGGTGTGGAGTAAAGACGACACTCCCGGAAATACAAATATACGATTCAACACGCCTTAAATAAAGAATTCAAAGTGAGTCACAGGAAGTCCGTTGGATCAATCGAGGAGAATTCTTAGTGAGGTCATGGCGTATAGCCTAAGCGAGAGGTAATATTTTAACCATTAAGTGCGAGTTATAAAATAGCAACGAGAGGTTGAAACTCATACGGAGTAGAAAAAAGTACTTGTTGTTTTAGCAGATATGCTATCGGTGACGACAAAAAAATTAGAGCCACGTTGCTTCTATTTTTTTTTTGTTCTGTCTGTAAAAGAAATATCATATATTCTTTACTAGCAGTATGGCCCAGCGTTGCTCGGGTGTAATGAAAGCTTTAAAATTAATCCATGGTCCTGGAGCTCAGACTCATTGGACGTTGGCACGAAAGACTAAAAAGCAATAGTTGTTTCCAGTTAAAGCGAAACAGTAGACTGAAAGAAAAATGAATGGATGTAAGTTAAATTTTGATTTCCTGTTATCGTTATCAAATAAGTTTTTTCGTCGTAAACTGAATTTTGAAGGCTAAATAAGTCCTGTGAGTAAATGGTATCATGACTGAGACTAAGAACTACAATTATACCTACTTAGAGCCAAACCCGAAGCAAAAACTAAAATAAAAGGGCTGAAAAAAATACAGACATACAGGCAGATAAACAGACACACACACACAAACATCTTGCTTTATATATATATATTATCGATTTTCTGCACTATTGTAAGAACTGCAACCTTGATACTTCTGAATATCGTTTCTTATGTCTTTGTCTATGAGGATATCAAATTTGATTAAAATCGGACCACTCCTTCTATCAACATGATTTTTTTCTATTATCGATTTTCGATATTTATCGGGTGGTACCTCGACAAAAAACCTAGCTAAGAACACTCGCAGACGCTTGTAGTACAACTGGGTAAGTTGTCAAGAAAATCGGTTCAGCCGTTTCGGAGTCTATAAGTAACGAACACACACACATACACACACACATACACAGACAAAGTTCCATTTATAAATAAGTTTAGATAGATTAGTCTATCACGCCAACTGTCACAGGTAGAAGATCGCTAAGGTGGCACCCTGTGTCATTATATAGCTGGTCAATGTAGGTCTTTGCCGGCTGACATGGCCGTCTTGTACCACGGTTAGCTGTCCAGAACAGTAGATTACTCGGAATTTCTTGACAGCATTGTCCTGCAAATCGCTTTCCGCATATTTGTAAGATTCTAGAAATATCAAGAAATGGGTTCACATGGATGTGATTAAGTTGGATGTTGTCTCTAAAAGATTATACGTATATGAGTGTAGATTCTATCAATATTAGACTAAAATGTTTGCTTATATCAGCTTAACATTGTATGGCACAAGACGAACGTAGTGGAGAAGAGACTAAATAAGGAACTGAATTCATCTGGCTACAGTCAGTCAATTAAGTGCCATACGTCATACACGCCTGGGTGATCATGTCTCGAAAGAGACATAACTGACTGGGTAGAAGATTTACTTTGATCCAGATGTAACATTTCCGTTATCGGTATTGGTAACATTAGCAGTTTATAAGTAAACATTTCACATTGATTGACTGAGAATCTAATCCCAGTCACGCCTGAAATTTTAAAATGTTTCTCTTGAAACAATTTCGTTTATTATTATTCTTGTTCGTTTTGAAGTCTAATCAATTGCCATATGTGATTCACGCTTGAGCGATCATGTCTAGAAAGGGACATGAGATGACTAGGCAGAAGATTTTCCCGCAGAAGCTTACCATCTCTTTCTGAGTCAGACTGGTTGCCAGCCAAGGCTATAGAACCCAATCTGTCCGATTATTTGATTCATAGATAGAGGGACAAGTGTTGTATTATATCATTATGTAGTAATTAGAGGGGGATCAGTTTATTACTTCAGAACAATAAAAAATAGATCCCTCACTTTATGACCAGTAGAAGCCTTAATCCTGATTCCAAATATTATATTCGGTCAAGTGCCATACGTGATACACGCTTGGGCGATCATCTCTCGAATAAGACATGACTGGACAGAAGATTATCCCGCAGTAGGTTGCCATTACTTTCTGCGGTAGACTGGTTGCTAGCCAAGACCATAGAATCTAATATGTCCTGTTATTTGACCAATAGCTGGAGTCAGAAGTGACAATGTCAGATTGAATGCTTTACATGATATACACTTGGGCAATAACGTCTTATTCGATCCATGACTGACTGGGTAAAAGATTTTCCCGCATTAGGTTGCCGTCTCTTTTTCTGGTAGGCTGGTTGCCAATCAAGGCTATAGAACCTAATCTGTCATGTTTTTAACCCATAGCTGGAGGGGGAAGAGATGGATTAATATCTTTTTCTAAGGGTATTTGCATGAAAGTGAATGCAACGAATTTAACTGGAATTCGAACTCTGCATCCCTATACTTTTTCTAAATATTTTCTTTTGTTTTTCTTTCATTTCTTTTTTAACGTTTCCCTTTTATTTCTCGATCCCTCTCCTCTTGTATTTAAAGTTTTCTATTCTGCTCTTTCATACATATAAGCCAAATAGATCCTAATTTCCTTTTCTTAACAACCGAGAATTGTTTTCCGGGGGAATCAAGCATCTGAATTTACTTCAGTGTTCTCTCAATACTGAAATTAAAACTCAGCAAACATATTTCACTTTTTCTTAAAATTAACCTACTAATTTTTTTTGTATTGGCTTACGCAAACATATTTCCGTAATATCCATTATTCGGATGATTGTCCTTCTTTCTGTTGCCATTTGTACGACGTTTCGGCCGTTGTACACTCTGGCCTTCTTCAGATGCTAGCAATTTCGAACCGAGACATTTATTACAATCACTGGGGTATACCATCCTCGATTGAAAGTCATGAGTTATCTCCGTCTATTCCTGCAATTTACTTGTTCATCACTGCTCTAACCTGGTATTGAACTCACAACTCTAAGAGTCAAGTCAGGAACTAACCAATGTCTATATCCACTGGGCCATATGTCCTTAAGGACAAGAACAACTGAACGGTTACTGGACATGAGGTTTATAAGTTTCAAAAATTCAGTTGTTCCTGTCTTTAAATGCTTCATTGGTTAGTTCCTGACTTGGTTCTTAAATACCAGGCTACAGCAGTGGTGAACAAGTAACTTGCAGGGTTGGAAGGAGATAACATATGAATTCCATTCTAAGCATTACTACGCAAGAAATGAGGGTGATGCACCCCAGTGATTGTAATAAAGGGCTCAGTTCGAAATTCCTACCACCTGAAGAAGGCCGAAACGTCGCACGACGTGCAACAAAGATGAGAACAATAGTTCGAATAATGTAAATACTGTAAATACTATCTCATCTCAGAAATATAGACAAATATATTTTAAGGAAATATTTTGATACACGGAAAGGAGAAACGTTAATGAAATAAGTAACGCTTTAATCAGGTTATCCTGGAGAAAATAGGACGACATGCTGACTGAAAACTCTGACGAAATCAATAAAACCAGGATCCTTAATATATAATTAAAAAACAAATTCTACATTTACATTTCAAATGGTCCTGGGCATGACGGTAAGCTGCATCTGGCAGCAAGGCCTCTTATTAGAAGGTTTTTAGGAGCATGGACCCAATTGCTGTTGTTCTCAGGTCTACACTGACGGTCCCCAGCCATGGGTAAATATTTAACGCCAAAACTGGCGTCAAAAAATTTAGCAAGTATAAAAATACTTTTATAGAAATATATACATAAAAGTAAACTTTCATAAAAAATATACGTTTTTGAAGGTAAAATATTACCAACAATACATTTTTGAAAGAAAAAAATTATAACACATTTTTGAATACAAAACTAGAAGACCTTATCAGTTTAAAAAAAATAAACACAAAAAAATCATTAAAATCTGACTAAATCAACCTTCTCACTATAACTGAACATTTAAAAAATACCTTAAAATCCCACCTTTTTGACATCAAATAACGCACAGAGGTGTTGACATGCCGTTAAATAAAACTCAAACTAAAATTCAAATCTGACTCATTATTAGAAATAAACTAATTTTCTCGAATTTATAAACTTTGCTTAACATACGCAAAACATGCAAAATTTCACACCTCGATGGGAAATGTTTATCGTCGAATGGAAAGGCCAGAATCATAGCCGGGAGTGAATTCACAAATGAAATAAAAAGAAGAAACAAGACAAAACAAGACGACCCTCTTCAGAGAATTAAGATGAGCGCAATTAACACGTAGCCTTGACAAATGTCATGCGGTCGTTATTATTATTATCTTGTATCTTTCTCACTCACCTCTCACCTCCTTCTTCACTCGCCTACTTGATAACCAAACGGAACCCTTTAAGACTGAGCAAATACTTCAATGACAATCCTTTCAAACAAGTTACTATTAAGAACTCTACCCTTAACTTCTTAATAATATTTCTAAATGAACTTTAACTTCTACCAAGTCATGTTATTCTTTTCTATTAATAAATTTCTATTTTAGCAATCAAGATGTATACTTTTATGTTTCAGCACATTCCAGTCTACAACCTAATGACAACCTGCTGATGAAAGTGAATAAGCCTAAGTTGTAGGGAGTTTGGTTATGTTGGACCGATGGCCAATTTAGTAAACATTAACTATCTCCCTATATCTTAAAAAGTTCCAGATCCTTCAGTGATCGTCCCAAAGTTTGTCTGTGATAAAAAAAGAAACAAAACAACAAAAACAAGCAAAAAAAACAGTGATGAAAATAATATATATTCAGTGAAATTCTGCTATAAGCATCAATAACACTATGCTATATCTGCCCTCATTTTCACTACAGAATGTCTAGAAAGCCACTGCTGGGCTTGACCAGGAACAACCTCAGCTGGAAGGAATGGTGATCGGCGATTCACGATTTGCCGCTGCGACTCCGAGAGGTGACCACCTTTGTGCCTGTTTCCGACTGACATTTGCGCGAATGTGATAAAAACAAAAGCAAAAAAAAAAACACTTTAGAAAGATGGATGTATAGACTACACTCCAGAGTGAAAACAGTGCTTCCCAGTGCAAAAAGTTAAGGATTCAAGTCGGAACATTGGTGATTAGATTTCATCCATACATTGTCAAACACTAAATAATAAAACCGGAAAGTGAATTAATATAGAAATTTACATACAAAAAATTCAACTTTAGTGTTATTTATCTACAGGTGTCAGCTGTTTGCTGTGCCACACCCACTTCATTACAAATTGACAGTGTGAAAGTATTTGTTCTAGATTTCCAGACAGCCCTGAGGATATCTGATCTGTTCATTGATTGGAAGCTAACTATAAGAAAAATTTCGAAAACGTTTTAATTCACATAATATTGATTATCACAAGAGTATATTTAATCTCCAGTTTTTTTTTAATATCATATCTATGTTTCATTCTAAGTTTTATATTCTTGTTACATCGGTCGCCAAAAAGAAAATGGTAGCCATAATGGAGTATTTTTATGTTAAAGTAAAAGTAAATATATATGTATCTGCTAAAAAGCTTGTGTTATAAAAACAAAAAAATCGTTGCCATGTTCGAATCATTCAATAAACGTTTTCAGTTTTACTTTTTTCTTAGACGTGCCTCATTAAACGCATAATAATATATATTTTTTCATTTTGCTCGGAGAAAAGCTTTTGGTTAAAATGTAGGAGAGATTTCTCACATGAAGTTCTCAATTGCTAGACCATTTTCTTTCAATTGGCTTCTGTTTCGCATTCTTTAAATTGTGGTTATGCAAAAATTCTTAAACTCTGGTCTTGTAAACGTGCTTATAGAAGATGTCACCATTTTTGTGGGATTACACCATCTATACAGACAGAAAAAATAAAACAAATAGGCCGGACATTATTGTTCAAAACCGAAAATAAAAAAAACTTGCTTAATAATTGGCATGGCTTGTCCAGAGGAATGTAACATAGCAATCAAGGAATTCGAAAAACTGCAAAAATATAAAGACCTGGAAATTGAAATAGAAAAAAATGTGGAAATTGAAAACAAGAAACGTGCCAGTGATAGTAGTTGCACTTGGAATGATAAAAAAATGGAACAAAACAACACTTTGAAAGAATCCCTGGAAACCCAAGCTTAGGGGATGTACAAAAAAATGTCTTGTTAAGTACAGCCCTCACATTACGGAGAAATTTGTCTATGTAACGCTAGGGATGTTAGGGGAGATAGAAAAAACACAAAATAGAGCCATAACAACAAACCACAACCTGCCTTGGGTCTTCCTGCAGACTTGGTAGGTTGTGCGACCATAGCAGAAATCGATTTATAATGAAAAATGACATAATAATAATAATAATAATAATAATAATAATAACCACGGAATTCGAAAAACTGTCAAAAATATAAAGACCTGAAAATTGAAATAGAACAAATGTGGAAACTGAAAACAAGAATCGTGCCAGTGACAGTAGGTTCACTTGGAATAATAAAAAACCGACGAAAACAACACATTAAAAGAATCCCTGGAAACTCCAGTTTAAGAGATACACAAAAGATTGTCTTATTAACTACAGCCCACACACAAAAAAAGCTTTGTCTTTTAACGCTAGGGATGATAGGGGAGATAGAAAAAACATGAAATGGAGCAATAACGACACACCACGACCTGCCTTAGGTCTTCCCGCAGACTTGTTAGGTAGTGCGACCATAGCAGAAATAGAAATATGATGAAAAATGATGAAACATTAGTTTATCCATCTAATACTATTCAGACTAAATGGATATCAGAGCTACTATGACTACTAAAACACTATTCTCTGTGAAACTTCGGTATCGTTCGGCGGAACCACGATTGGGTTGGTGCTCACTGCCCGAAAGCAGAGAGCATTCTCCCCCCGAAGGCAGAGTGCTGACAGTGTCAATAGTACCAGAGGCAACTGCCAACTGCGACTGTATCGTTCGCAACTTACGGATCAGACACTGTTCTCTCTATATGCATACTCAAGTCGAGTCCATTATCATAGAAAAGGGGGAGATCCCACAACATTAATAATAATAATAATTCTAATAAAACACTAAAAATAACAACATCCAGATTGTCGCTTAGGCCGTAACTTTGATGAAATCATTGAGTAAATAGTATTAGTATGCCCATGACCTTGCTGAGAAAACACCAGCAGAATGATGTCCCAAAATAGTGAATGGTTGATTATACTGTGGACTTTCCTAATCCTCGCAGACAAGAAAATTGACGTTAATAGACCAGATTGTCATATAAGATTTCAAAAAAGGAAACCTGCCAAATAATTGATATGACTTTCGCAAAAATATATAGAAACGCCAAAACAGTGAAATCATTAAAACCTGCAAATCGAAGTAACAAGAATGTTTAAACTAAAATCTAAGTTTTCTCTGTTATGATAAGGACATTAAAATTATTATAAAGAAGGCTAACAAAAATCACGTGTGCAAAATTCCTGGACACTTCAGCAACCCAGAGCCACAAAAGATTACTTTTTGTGTGGGTCTACATATTGTTACGTATTATAAGTTGTAACAAAAGAAGAAAAATGATTGACCAAAACTCAGATCAAAATCACAGACAAATATTTAATTTACAAAAAACAACAAATAAAATATTTACAAATATTCAATTTTTGTTGCATTCAAAACAGAAACATAGAGTTTATTACTGGCGAGTGTTAAGAGAAGAAAAGGGGAAGGTAAGATGTCAAATATCTTTACCCAGTTAACTTAGCGAAGTAGTTTAATCGCTATACTTTTTTTTGAATCCTCAAATGTGTATATAAAGAATACTTATTAGTTTGGTTAATGAAAGAGTCAAAAAATCTATTTACCCTTTTAGTTCCATGAGGTTCTCTTTCAGGTTTTAGTTTGGTCGGCATCTTTTCTTAGAGATTCTTTCTGCTGGATATGCAAATGCTTGAATCAAAGTAGGAGTTGATAATGTCAGCAAAACCTTTTAACAACTGGCTACTCTCTTTCCAAAGCATATTTTATAGTAGCTAACACCTAATTTGCATATTTCTAGAATCCTTTCGAATTCTCTAGATTTTTTCTCGAACATTCTACAATCTTCCAAAACGTTTTATTCCTAATTTCTCTATTTAACAACTACTTCAGGAATTAAAACTTTTTGTAATAACAAGTGGGACTCAGTAGAATCCCTTGCTATAACTGTTTAGACATTATTAATATTATTTTTTATATAAATGCATCCTTGTAACAATATCATTGATCTAACCCTCTCCATTATAGACCATGGTTTCCCAAACTGGAAAACATCACTCAATGGTGGACAATTTCAGCTGTTGAGCAAAAGAATGAGCAACTGAACAAAAATGGTGGTCGATTAGAATTTTTTGTAAGTTGATATACGATTTTGAGTATTAAAAACTATTTCAATATATGTTACCCGAAAAACTTTTCAAAGGAGATATACAAGGAACATGTGATTGTAAAGGATATTAAATTTCGTGCCAATTTTTAAGAGAAATCAAAGTTCATGCCGACTTTTTAGGGCATTTAAATTTTATGCCGATTTTTAATTGGAAATTAAGACACAATAAAAGATTTTGCCATTAAATATCTAAACTTATTTTTAAATGGAACTTTGTCTGTCTGTGTGTCTATGTGTGTGTGTGTCTCTGTGTGTGTGTGTGTGTGTCCGTTACCTATAGACTCTGAAACGGCTGAACCGAATTTCTTGAAAATTTACATTAGTTAGGTTTTGTATTAAGGTACCCCCGATGAATATCGAAAATCGATAATCTAAAAAATCGGGTTATCGACGAATTGGTCCGATTTTAATCAAATTTGATACACTCATAGATAAAGACATAAGAAACGGTATTCAGAAGTTTCAATGTTGCAGTTCTTACAATAATGCAGAAAATCGATAATATATATGTATAAAAAGCAAGAAGCTTGTGTGTGTGTGTCTGTTTATCTGCCTGTATGCTTGTATTTTTCTCAGCCCTTTTATTTTAGTTTTTGCTTCGGGTTTGGCTCTAAGTAGGTATAATTGTAGTTCTTAGTCTCAGCCATGATACCATTTACTCAGAGGACCTATTTAGCCTTCAAAATTCAGTTTATGACGAAAAACTTATTTGATATCGATACCAGGAAATCAAAATTTGACTTACATCCATTCATTTTTCTTTCAGTCTACTGTTTCGCTTTAACTGGAAAAAACTATTGCTTTTTATTCTTTCGTGCCAACATCCGAAGGGTCTGAGCTCCGGGACCATGGATTAGTTTTAAAGCTTTCATTACACACGAGCAACGTTGGGCTATACAGCTAGCTTATTCAAATAAATATGAACCATTTTGTTGTCTAGCATTGTCTTTTTCCTTTAATTAAAAGATTGCTTCTTCACAGAATCTCTGTTATTTCTAAGCAAAGTATTTTTTTACATTTTATTACTGAAATCTCTTTTGCAAGGACTTGAATAAATGAAAATCCGAGGAAGCCATATTTAGTGAATATGGTGGGTGGGGTAACGCATTCAGTCCAAACTGCAAGAATTCAATTTTGGTAAATTCACCGAAGAAACGTGGCATTATCCTGATTTTGTGTTCGTCAATTCTGGGCGTATTTTAACCATTAATTCATCCAGTTGAGGGCAGTACTTTTCAGAATCGATTGACTGGTTACTTGGCAGAAACTCATATTACAAGATTTTGATCCAGTCTCACCAAATTCACAGCATAACTTTCTTTGAATAAAGACTATATATTCTGGTGGTTAAAAATTTTGCTTACTCCAGGATGTTTTTCACTGAACATTATTGTAAAATATCTATTTCTCATCGCCTGTCATAATTTTCTTTGCGCTTATACAGCAAATCACAGATAGAAATTGTGGGGACAGAGGAACTCGTCCACACCTATATAATATGGCTAGCAACTGTGAGTAAAAAGTCACTGATTAGTAGCTACAGATTAAGTGAATGAGTGCGTCAGGGCACATGCGAGAGTAAGTACTCTCCAGTCTACATTTAACTTTGTATTACGTTTACCGAAAATATACTATTAAACCTGATATCCGTGTTATCATTCGACATAACACTGAGATAGAAAGATAGATAGATAGATAGATAGATAGATAGATAGATAGATAGGCAGGAAAAGACTGAGATAGATAGATAGATAGATAGATGATAGATAGATAGATAGATAGATAGATAGATAATGAAGAGACTGAGATAGATAGATAGATAGATAGATAGATAGATAGATAGATAGATAATGAACAGACTGAGATAGATAGATAGATAGATAGATAGATAGATAGATAATGAAGAGACTGAGATAGATAGATAGATAGATAGATAGATAGATAGATAAATAATGAATAGACTGAGATAGATAGATAGATAGATAATGAACAGACCCAGATAGATAGATAGATAGAGAGAGAGAAAGACTGAGATAGATAGATAGATAGATAGATAGATAGATAGATAATGAACAGACTGAGATAGATAGATAGATAGATAGATAGATAGATAGATAGATATGCACTGACATAGATAGATAGATAGATAGATAGATAGATAGATAGATAGATAGATAGATAATGAACAGACTGAGATAGATAGATAGATAGATAGATAGATAGATAGATAGATATGAAAAGACTGAGATAGATAGATAGATAGATAGATAGATAGATACATAGATAATGAACAGACTGAGATAGATAGATAGATAGATAGATAGATAGATAGATATGAACTGACATAGATAGATAGATAGATAGATAGATAGATAGATAGATAGATAGATAATGAACAGACTGACATATATAGATAGATAGATAGATAGATAGATAGATATGAACTGACATAGATAGATAGATAGATAGATAGATAGATAGATAGATAGATAGATAGATAGATAGATAAGAAACTGGTTGTGATGTATAATAAATTGTTCGTGATAGAAAGATAAGGATAGGGAGTGAGTGAGTGAGTCAGGACGCCTGCGAGAGAAAGTATTCTCCAGTCCAGGTTTACCTTTGTACTACGTTTTCTGAGAACATATTTTTCAACCTTATAACCGTGTCCGTGTTATCTTCCTATGGCTCTTCGATCATGACAGAAATGCGATTCAGAAGAGTCATTTTTCCCTCAGATAATGTGGTGCCCAAACATTTTAGTGATTTGGTTCCCCAAGCTTCTTCAAGTTCTCGCGAATGGTGGATCTTGATGCATTTTGTGTTTATACCAAATCTAGCATTGTGTAATGCACATTATTCTCAATTACTGTTTTGAATAAATCTTCATCTACAGTAGTGAGTTTGACTAGGCTTTCTTAAACAAAAAGGCTACGATCACCAACTCTAAAATTAGCAAAGCACTTGTCTACATTTCTATCAGGCAATATTGTTATATATTCTTACTTGATGTAAAATTTTGCCTAGAAGTGTATTAATGCTGTACATGCGTGGCCGGCAAGATTTAAAAAAATGTTGTTTGAAAACGTCACAGATTTCCAAAGAAACCAGGTGGCAAGCTCGGTTCCGTTTTGACGAACACAGTGAGGTCGGAGTCAAAGATATGTGCATTAAATTATACATAACGCGTCAGTGTCACATGTCGGGCGAAACTAGACTATTTAAGAAACCGGTGAAGATGAGACTAGACTGTTTAGTCGGTTGAACACAGTCCAGATCCCAGAGAGAAACAGAACTGAACCGTGTTGGCTGCCCTTGATGCGTGTGTGCTGACTCTCCGACCAGCTCCCCTCCTACACAACCAACATCACCAAAGAAGCGAAAAAATGTTATATATATATATATATATATATATATATATTATAAATACGTGTTTCTGTCCGTCATTGTGCCTGCGATAAGATTATCATTTGACTCCTAGTTTATTTCCTCGACCAAGCAGTATATACCAGAAGTGGTTATGTAACAAAGCATGTTCACCGTACACATCATATATTTTTTTCTTGCTTGCTCGGCATTTTTGCTATTAACAAAAAGTATCAAGTGTCTGAAATCCACCACATCATTTTCCATTTTCATAGGCATGCAACATTGACAGGAATTAAGTTATCTTCCACTTCCCTTCGCAAGAGATAGTTTAATCTCTGCTCTAATCGGAAAGCTAAGCCTATTATATTTGTCGATAAATTTGATGTGTCCGAACATGAATGACTAAAAATCGGAGTGGACGTTCTGAACAACCCAGTATATAGATAGCTTTCGATGATCAGGTTTCGTTTGTTCTTTAAAATGAAAGCAACAGCAGGTAGTTGCCGCCCAAGGCCATGCTATTTGTTACTTCTCTTTGGTATATTTTTTATGCATTATTAACTTAGATTACGAACCAGTAAAAAGCTTTTACCAAACAATGTTCGGATGCTTTTCAATATTTACTATTCATGAGGCCAGTCGAAATTTTTTCCATATGAAAAATGGGCTATGACGTCAAAATTTGGGAAGACTTGATCTAGACGAAACGTCTCAAATGGCTTTTTTCCTTATAGACTTCAATGGGTACTTGGTAATTAAGCTCTTAAAATTATGTTCTTCTGAGATTATAAGATATGCAATAATAATAATAATAATAATAATAATAATAATAAATTTGAATAAATGTGCTAAAGCTACAGTTTTACGTGGATCAATACAACAAACATCCTCAATTAGATTAGACCCTGCTGTAACAATAAAAGAATTAAAGACAGAAGAAGCTTATAAATAACTAGGTGTAAATGAGAGTGAAAACATTCACTATAAAAAATGAGAGAAATAGTGCGTAAAGAATACTATAGAAGGCTACGACTGATATTAAAAACTGAACTGAATTCTCAGAACAGAATTATGGCCATTAATAGCGTTACAATCCCAGTTGTCCAATATAGTTTCAACATCTTAAACTGGACTCTAAACGACATCAGGCGAATTGATTCTAAAACAAAAAAGCTTCTTTCTAAGCATAAAATACATCATCCAAAGGCTGATGTAGACCGTCTATACATACCCCATAAAGAAGGTGGAAGAGGTCTTATTCAGCTAGAATTGTCATACAAGACAACTATTGGCTTACTAACATAATTTGAAACAACAAAGGACTAGATGATACAATTAGTCAAGCAACATGAAGAAAGAAAGAAAAAATATTCAATAATAAAAGAAGGCAGTAAATACAAACAAGATTTACATTTAGTAGATTCTGTAGAAAAGCCAAACAGAATCCAAGAACCAAATATTGCGGCAAAAAATATGAAAATGAAAGCCAAAGATAAAGCTCTTGAACAGATGAAACACCGCTGGCAAGACAAACCTCTGCATGTCCAATATCCAGAACGTCCCAATAAATCCAATGTTGATAAGGTTAATGCACACCGATGGTTACGTGCATCTGGATTAAAGTCTGAGACTGAAGGCTTTATTCTTGCAGCGCAAGACCAAAGTCTTTTCTCTAGAAACTTTCAGGCAAATATTATACATAATAATGTGGATACAAAATGCAGGTTTTGTGATAAACACCAAGGAACAATAGACCATCTAATCTCAGGTTGTCCTGTACTTGCCCCAAATAAATATAAAAATCGTCACGATAGAGTGGGGCAATATTTACATTGGACAATGTGCAAACACCATGGAAAGTGTGTAAACAAACACTGGTATGAACATCACACAGCACCGGTTACAGAAATAGAAGATGTCACCATTCTATGGGATTACACCATCTACACAGACAGAAAAATTGAAGCAAATAGGCCAGACATTATTGTTAAAAACCAGAAGGAGAAAACTTGTCTATTAATTGATATGGCTTGTCCAGCGGATTGTAACATAGCAACCAAGGAATTTGAAAAACTGTCAAAATATAAAGACCTGGAAATTGAAATAGAAAAAATGTGAAAATTGAAAACCAGGGTCGTGCCAGTGATAGTAGGTGCACTTGGAATGATAAAAAATGGAACAAAACAACACATTGAAAGAATAACTAGAAACCCAGGTTAAGAGATATACAAAAAATTGTCTTATTAAGTACAGCTCACACACTAAGGAGGACTTTGTCTATGTAAGGCTAAAGATGATAGGGAAGATAGAAAAAACATGAGATGGGGTCATAACAACACGCCACGACCTGCCTTAGGTCTCCCCGCAGACTTGGTTGGTAGTGAGACCAAAGCAGAAATCGAAATATGATGAAAAATGACAAAATAATAATAATAATAATAATAATAATAATAATAATAATAATAATGTAATTTCTCTTCGAATTTTTTTTAAATAAAGAAACAAAAAAAAAAGTAAATTTTGATCCCATTTTTGAACCTGAACCTATTTTAGAATAATTATATTTTATTTTTATATTTTATTTTTACATTTAGGAGACTGTGAGACTATTGTTTGGTATAGATATATAAAAAGAGGATAAGACTTACATGGCTTTTTGACAGACTATTATTTAATATACAAAAACTTTTATGATATTAATCTAATCTGAAATCTTTCGTTCAGTCAGTATAGAATTAAAATATAACCACAGTTCCTCACAGGCAAACGGATTTAAATAAAAGTTTATTTTTATTCTGTTTCATGTATAATTAAGCACTACTTTCAGGAAATCGAATTAATTAAATTTTACATTTATTTACAGACTTCGAAACACATTTCTAAGACAAATATTGGATTTGAAAGAGAATTTGATATTTGTTCTTTTTATGTTTTGTAGAAAATGGCGGCTCAATTTGTGAATGATTGACTAAAAAATGTACGAACGTTTGAAAAATGACAAAAATATTATTTACAGAAGGAAACTATTTTTCTTTAAAATTGCATTAGCTTTAGTTCATTATCTTAATAATAGGACGGAAACTTAGGTTCAAAGGAGTAATTTAAATGGTTTATATTTCCAGTTTTTGAGAAAGTACGGGGTCGGAGTCTACACGAAGATCCGACAAAATAACTGTTCTCGAAAAGGTCCTCCAATCTGTCGTTAAGTGATGCAAAGAACGGCTTGTAAATTTGAACGACTTCAAAAATACTGCCATCACATCGCCGCAAATAATCTTTTCTCGCTGCTATCCGCATGGCTGATTCTGACGTCCAGGAGAGCAACACTGGCAAAACTTGTTCATTATCTATCTATCTATCTATCTATCTATCTATCTATCTATCTATCTATCTATCTATCTATCTATCACAACTTGTTCATTATCATATCTATCTATCTATCTATCTATCTATCTATCTATCACAACTTGTTCATTATCTATCTATCTATCTATCTATCTATCTATCTATCTATCTATCTATCTATCTATCTATCTCAGTCTGTTCATTATCTACATATCTATCTATCTATCTATCTATCTATCTATCTATCTATCTATCTATCTATCATATCTCTTCTTATCTATCTATCTATCTATCTATCTATCTATCTATCTCAGTCTCTTCATTATCTATCTATCTATCTATCTATCTATCTATCTATCTATCTATCTCAGTCTGTTCTATCTTATCTATCTATCTATCTATCTATCTATCTATCTATCTATCTATCTATCTATCTATCTATCTCAGTCTCTTCATTATCTATCTATCTATCTATCTATCTATCTCAGTCTGTTCATTATCTATCTATCTATCTATCTATCTATCTATCTCAGTCTGTTCATTATCTATCTATCTATCTATCTATCTATCTATCTATCTATCTATCTCATCTATCTCAGTCTCTTCTTATCTATCTATCTATCTATCTATCTATCTATCTATCAATCTCAGTCTCTTCATTATCTATCTATCTATCTATCACAACTTATTCATTATCTATCTATCTATCTATCTATCTATCTATCACAACTTGTTCATATCTATCTATCTATCTATCTATCTATCTATCTATCTATCTATCTATCTATCTCAGTCTGTTCATTATCTATCTATCTATCTATATATGTATCTATCTATCTCAGTCTGTTCATTATCTATCTATCTATCTATCTATCTATCTATCTATCTATCAGATCTTGTTCATTATCTATCTATCTATCTATCTATCTATCTATCTATCTATCTATCTATTTCTATCTATCTATCAACTTGTTCATTATCTATCTATCTATCTATCTATCTATCTATCTATCTATCTATCTATCTATCTACAACTTGTTCATTATCTATCTATCTATCTATCTATCTATCATATCTATCTATCTATCTATCTCAGTCTGTTCATTATCTATCTATCTATCTATCTATCTATCTATCTATCTATCTATCTCAGCCTGTTCATTATCTATCTATCTATCTATCTATCTCATCTATCTATCTATCTATCTATCTATCTATCTATCTCAGTCTCTTCATTATCTATCTATCTATCTATCTATCTATCTATCTATCTATCTATCTATCTATCTATCTATCTATCTATCTATCTCAGTCTCTTCATTATCTATCTATCTCATCTATCTATCTATCTATCTATCTATCTATCTATCTATCTATCTATCTATCTCAGTCTGTTCATTATCTATCTATCTATCTATCTATCTATCTATCTATCTATCTATCTATCACAACTTGTTCACTATCTATCTATCTATCTATCTATCTATCTCAATGTGTTCATTATATATATATATATACGTTCAAATAAATCTCTGAAAATTACATATGATGCATGAACATTTCAGTGAGGAAACCTCGATTCTTTAGCAACAAATTCTTTATTATGTACCTCCACTAAGTCGCGAAAAAAACTGCATAGTTACTTTAAAACTAATTTTTTTAAAATGAAAACGTTTTCTTTAAACTTTAATTTTAGTTTTAATTAAAAGCTAAATGATTAAGTTTACTATTTATTGTTAGCAAATTCTCTCTGATGTATTTCAAACAGAAATTACCTTTGACTGGAATATAAAAATTGGAAATATTTTTTCAATTTTTGAATTTTGCCGCCATTTATGAGCGATCGACACATTTGTAAACAAAAGTTAATTCTCGGTTTTAAAAATCATGCAAAAACAAAATATACATCGATGACACATTATTTTTGGAAATTAATCTGTTTTTCAGAAGTATTACTTATTTATCGCATGAAATTAATAATAAAACTATTTCTTAATCACAGATTTGAAATGTCTGATCTGTCAGCGCCGTAAACCAAGAACATGTTAATCGGTTCTTGATTAGAGTAAAGTCTATGGCGTTTGTAAATGACAAAATTGTACACTTTTTTCGGGTAAGGGATGGAACTATGAACTTTGAATTTTCACATAGAAATTACCATACAAAAAAAAAAGAATTCAAATGCACAAAAAATTAATCATTTTAAAAATATGGAGGCAAAACGATTTTTTTTAACTTTTCAATTTTCGATAGGCAAAATAATCAAAAAACAATTTAACCGCAGCAGTTCTTCGAAGATTTTTAAAATATTTTTGAAAATTTATAAATTATTATAATAATAAAAAAATTGAAAACAATTCTTTTCACATTTCAGTCATAATCGAATTTTTTTTCTTCAAACTATAATGTTCTTAATTTTTATTATTTATTCAAGCAATATTTCAAGTTGATCAAATTAAATAATATCAGAGTTTTATTGCAATATTTATTTTACTCTTCTGAGCAGATTTTCGAATACAGAGGCAAAATTTTAAAATAAAATAGATAATATATATTCCCTAATGAGACCTGCGTTTAACTTATGAATTTATAGACCAGAACACTTTAAAGTTTATTAAAATTTAATGGATTTAAGTAGAGATAGGGTAACAGAAATAAAATAAATTACTAAGAGTTTTATAAAATAATAACTACAAAAATAATTTTATTCATTTGTGAATAAGTAGTGTTTCATTAAAATGCAACAATTATTTTTTTAATAGAATGAATATTATTATTATTATGTCATTTTTCATCATATTTCGATTTCTGCTTTGGTCTCACTATCAACCAAGTCTGCGGGGAGACCTAAGGCAGGTACTGGCGTGTTGTTATGGCTCCATTTCATGTTTTTCTATCTTCCCTATCATCCTCAGCATTACATAGATAAAGTTTTCCTTAGTGTGTGGGCTGTACTTAATAAGACAATTTTTTCTATATCTCTTAAGCTGGGGTTTCCAGGGATTCTTTCAATGTGTTGTATTGTTCCATTTTTTATCATTCCAAGTGCACCTACTATCACTGGCACAACTCTTGTTTTCAATTTCCACATTTTTTCTATTTCAATTTCCAGGTCTTTATATTTTGACAGTTTTTCAAATTCCTTGATTGCTATGTTACAATCCGCTGGACAAGCCATATCAATTAATAGACAAGTTTTCTCCTTCTGGTTTTTAACAATAATGTCTGGCCTGTTTGCTTCAATTTTTCTGTCTGTGTAGATGGTGTAATCCCATAGAATAGTTACATCTTCTATTTCTGTAACCGGTGCTGGATGATGTTCATTCCAGTGTTTGTTTACAGCTTTTCCATAATGTTTGCACATTGTCCAATGTAAATATTGCCCAACTCTATCGTGGCGATTTTTATATTCGTTTGGGGCAAGCACAGAACAGCCTGAGATTAGGTGGTCTATTGTTTCTTGGTGTTTATCACAAAACCTGCATTTTGGATCCATATTATTATGCATAATATTTGCCTGAAAGTTTCTCGTGAAAAGACTTTGGTCTTGTGCTGCAAGTATAAATCCTTCAGTTTCAGACTTTAATCCAGATGCACGTAACCATCGATGAGTATTAACTTTGTCAACATTGGATTTATTGGCACGTACTGGATATTGGCCATGCAGAGGTTTGTCTTGCCAGCGCTGTTTCATCTTTTCAAGAGCTTTATCTTTGGCTTTCATTTTCATATTTTTTGCCGCAATAGTTGGTTCTTGGCTTCTGTTTTGCTTTTCTACAGAATCTACTAACTGTGAATCTTGTTTGAATTTACTGCCTTCTTTTATTATTGAATATTTTTTTCTTTCTTTCTTCATGTTGCCTTACTAATTGTATCATCCAATCCATTGTTGTTTCTATGTATGTTAGTAAGCCAATAGTTGTTGTCTTGTATGACAATTCCAGCTGAATAAGACCCCTTCCACCTTCTTTACGGGGTATGTATAGACGGTCTACATCAGCCTTTGGATGATGCATCTTATGCTTAGAAAGAAGCTTTCTTGTTTTAGCATCCATTCGTCTGATGTCGTTTAGAGTCCAGTTTAAGATGTTGAAGCTATATTGGACAACTGGGATTGCAAGGCTATTAATGGCCATAACTCTGTTCTGTGAATTTAATTCAGTTTTTAATATCATTCGTAGCCTTCTATTGTACTCTTTACGTACTATTTCTTTCATTTTTTTATGGTGAATGTTTTCGCTCTCATTTACACCTAGGTATTTATAAGCTTCTTCTGGTTTCAATTCTTTTATTGTTACAGCAGGGTCTAGGCTAATTGAGGATGTTTCTTGTATTGATCCACGTAAAACTGTAGCTTTAGCACATTTATTCAGATTAAATTTCATTCCAATGTCTTCGCTGAAGCATTTTACAGTTTGCAGAAGACCTTCCAGCTCATTATCATTCTTAGCATATAACTTTAAGTCATCCATGTAAAATAGATGGCTTATTTTCTTTTGGCCTATTTTATAACCACATTCTGTCTTATTAAGTTGACTGGTTAGTGCTATTAATGATATGCAGAATAGTAAGGGAGATAAAGAATCACCTTGAAATATACCTCTTTTGATGTTTATTTCATCAGACTTATAGGTTCCATTTATATGATTGAGGTAAAGGGTTGTTTTCCATATAGACATGCACTGTTTGATGAAATTGATGATGACGGGCGATATCTTGTATATATTTAATGTCTTTAAAATCCAGTAATGTGGCACACTATCGAATGCTTTTCGGTAGTCTATCCAGGCAGTACTAAGATTTTTCTTTGTACTGTAGCAGTTTTCCAGGATCATTTTGTTAATTAGCAATTGGTCTTTACAACCATAACAGCCACGTTTGCACCCTTTTTGTTCAAGCGGAATCATGTCATTTCTTTCTAAGAATAAATATGTTTGTTTTGTTAAAATAGATGTTAGTAGTTTATATGTTGTCGGAAGACATGTAATTGGTCTGTAGTTTTTCGGGTTGTTTGTGTCACCATTCTTGGGTAGAAGAAATGTAATTCCTTTTGTCATCCATGCAGGAATTTTAGTGGGATCGTCAACCATTTCTTGGAGTTCTTTGGCTAGTTTTTTATGTACTGCATTTAAATAATATAGCCAAAAGTTAGGAATTTTATCTATACCTGGAGTTTTCCAATTGTGTGCTTTTTTTAGTGCAAATTTAACATCATCTTCTGTAATTCCAGACCATGTCTGTTCGGGTTTATTCTTCATTCGTTCTATCTCCTGCGTAATCCAATGTACTTCCTTGCTATGTTCTTTAGGGCAAGCCCATATCTTTTCCCAGAACTGTGTGACTTCTTCCATTCTGGGGGGTACTGTCACTTCAATTCTTTTTTTACCTATTTCCCTGTAAAATCTCTTTGTATCAGTCTGAAAGATCTTGTTTTGTCTGTAAAATTTTGCTCTTTTTTCATAGCGTCTTATTCTTTGAGCCTTCAGTTGGATTTTTTGCTTTATTTTTTCTTTATTTGATAAGACGTCATTTTCATTCCTGATGTTATATTTTTTTTCGGCTCTTCTTCTTTTCCTAGTTCTTACATTTATTCCTCTACTCAGTTCATCCAGTACTGACAGTTCACTTCTTAGTTGTTCGATTTCTTTTTCGATTTTTCTTTTCCAAGGTGGATCTTCACGTCTGCGTGACTGCCTTGTTTTTATTTTGATGTTTAATTTTCTTGTTGCTGCTGTTGCTGATGCATATATTACTTCGTTAAGATTTGTATTCGGGTCTTCATCCAGTATTGATTTCAGTGCTGCATTGTACAATTTAATAGTTCGGAGGTTTTGTTTTGTTGGTTGGAATTTTGGGAGCTGTTCACGTTCCTCCATTGTAATACTTTGTATTTGACTTAGCTGTTTTTTTATTTCTATCTTGGCTTCCTGTATATTGTTCTTATTTTCCGTCAAATAATTATCTTCGATGTGTTCTGAACTCATTTTATTTTTGTCTTTTAACTGACTCAGACTCAGATCGCACCTTTCCAGCACTTTTAGACTTACATCATTATCTTCGCAGTGATTTGCGTGTTTCACGGTTTCTACATTATGACCTGTGATTTGTTTGATGTTATTACTTTTTATTTCTGGTTCCGGTTCCTTTTCATATTTTGTTGATTCGACTCTTCTTGTTACAATTCTTTTAATTTCGTGAATCTCAGCCTCTGACAGTCGGTTATTACGAATAATGTACCTACGTACATTGGCCAATTTATTTTCGTCAATATACTTTCTATTTGTTTGACAAACTTTTTCACGCCAAATGTCATATGTTTGGCGAGTCATGTTTTTTTGAGGTTTGAGTAACGCTTCATGAAATGCAGTCATAACGACTTTGTACTCCTCACGAGACCATTTTATTTTTTCTTTCTTTAAATATACGGTTGTAGATCTAGCTGGTGAATTTTCAGGACCATCATTAGGATTATCCTGGTTGTGGGGACCTGAAGATACATTCTTTGTGTAGGAGTTTGTTCCTATGGCAGATTTTTCGACCTCAGGTAGGTTCCCTCCTGAAGGACGGGCTCCCTGTTTATCCACTGGAAGAGCCATACTGGACTTTTTATTTCTATTTGTGTTTTTCATGTTTTTCCCACGAGTGACGCACGGGTCCAAAAGTCCACCCAAAGTTGCCCGGCACGTTGGGTAACGGTCTTTTACAAACAGGGTCCCGAAGCCTGTAGGGAATCGTTTGTGACCTCATAACGCAGTAGCCATTCACTCCTCGGCACGATTAACACCTTGAGTTGCGGGTTGTTGTTCGGAGTTTTCCTTCTCCTAAATGGGCTGCCAAGCAACATCTGACATAGACGCGATTGGAATTCAAGGAGAAAGACGGCTCAACGAAACAAAACATCAATATTACTAGAGTAGTTTGTTTAAAAAAAAAAAATTATTATTATTATAATAATTATTATTATAATATTATTATTATATAATATATAATATTATTATTATAATTATTATTATTATTATTATTATTGTTATTATTATTATTATTATTATTATTATTATTCTTAACGCCTTAGAGAAATTTTGTTTGTTAGACAGACACACACACACACACACACACACACACACACACACACACACACACACATATATATATATACATATAGATAGATAGATAGATAGATAGATAGATAGATAGATAGATAGATATTATTTTTTATTATTATTATCTATTATTAATATCATTTAAGATATTTATAAAGATTTTATTTTAATATTTTATTTATTTTTTCTTACTAGGAGTTATTATTTTAAATATATTTATAATAAATTAGTACTAGTGGTTTTATTGTAATTTATATTAGGATGTATGATTTATGATTTATTTTTCACCAAAAATATACCCCATAGTCGGTATATTTTATTTTAAGAATAAATCCAGTGGCGCGTTTCTAAGAATGAATATTAGTGTAATAGACGTCGGTTTCGATCTAGGTTTTTTTTTTTAATTATTTTAAATTCTGTTCTGTCTTGCTCTCTTTCTTTTTTTTTCTCTCTTTTTTTATATCTAATTATAATTTTCATTTTTTTTAATTTTTAACTGAAATTTTTACATTAATATGAATTTTTAAAATAATAGTAAGAATAGTTATTTTTTCAAATTGTATTAAAATGATGATGTATAATTTATTTTTGAACCGTAAATATATCCCATTATATTTGAAACTAAATTTCCGAGTTAAATTTTCCACGTCATGTTTTTCTATGAAAGCAGACTGGTTGCTAGAGACGCGATTTCGATACATGGAGTTAACCGTTTATGTCTCTGGATACTGTTTATTTTCTTTCTATTGTATCTCTTTGTCCTTTCTTTTTCTCTATTTTCCTTTTTTTCTCTTCTTTCTTTCTCTTCATTTTTTCTGTTTTCTCTCTTTTTTTCTCTTCTTTTCATTAATTAATCGTCTGCTTTTTCTTTATACTTGCTTTTTTCTATTATTTGAGGTTCTATTTAAATGAGTGAGAAAGTTTTCATGAATAAGTATTACTAGACACAAATCTTATATGAAAAAAACAACAATAAATTGTTGAAAGAAAAAAAAAAGGTATTATCTGCAATAAATAAATAAAATTTATTTGGCAATATATGACCCACCGAGGACGATATGCCATAAAACAAAAACAACCAACAATCAAACTTCTTTAAACAATTTAGACCACTTGCAGACATTTTTGGCTGAAACATGTGGCACCATACATAGTTGACATTCTCCTATGAATTTTAACTGGTCTGCACCTTTCAGCAACCAAAAACCTGATAACTGACCTCTGATCAATCCTGGAGCATGGTTCTTGGTCGGCCATCTTTGTTAATCTCCAAACCACTCAAATCTTTCTTTCAATCTGCAAAAAAAAAAAAATTAAAAAAGAAGTCAGTTAAGTGCCATACGTGAAACACGCTTGGGCGATCATGTCTCGAAAGAGACATGACTGACTGGGCAGAAGATTATCCCGCAGTAGGTTGCCATTGCTTTCTGCGGTAGACTGGTTGCCACCCAAGGCTATAGAACCCAATCTGTCCTGTTATTTGACTCATAGCGAGAGGAAGAAGAGATGTATTATATTATTACTAAGTAGTTAGTGAGGAATCAGTTTATTACTTCATAGCAGTAGAAAACCGATCCCCCACTTTATGACCAGTGAAAACCTTAATCATGATTCCACCTATTATATTCAGTCAGTCAGTTAAGTGCCATACGTGATACACGCTTTGGGCGATCATGTCTCGAAAGAGACATGACTGACTGGGCAGAAGATTATCCCGCAGTAGGTTGCCATTGCTTTCTGCGGTAGACTGGTTGCCACCCAAGGCTATAGAACCCAATCTGTCCTGTTATTTGACTCATAGCGAGAGGAAGAAGAGATGTATTATATTATTACTAAGTAATTAGTGAGGAATCAGTTTATTACTTCATAGCAGTAGAAAACCGATCCCCCACTTTATGACCAGTGAAAACCTTAATCATGATTCCACCTATTATATTCAGTCAGTCAGTTAAGTGCCATACGTGATACACGCTTTGGGCGATCATGTCTCGAAAGAGACATGACTGACTGGGCAGAAGATTATCCCGCAGTAGGTTGCCATTGCTTTCTGCGGTAGACTGGCTGCCACCCAAGGCTATAGAACCCAATCTGTCCTGTTATTTGACTCATAGCGAGAGGAAGAAGAGATGTATTATATTATTACTAAGTAGTTAGTGAGGAATCAGTTTATTACTTCATAGCAGTAGAAAACCGATCCCCCACTTTATGACCAGTGAAAACCTTAATCATGATTCCACCTATTATATTCAGTCAGTCAGTTAAGTGCCATACGTGATACACGCTTGGGCGATCATGTCTCGAAAGAGACATGACTGACTGGGCAGAAGATTATCCCGCAGTAGGTTGCCATTGCTTTCTGCGGTAGACTGGTTGCCGACCAAGGCTTAGAACACAATCTGTCCTGTTATTTAATCCATAACTGGAAGGAATAGACGGATTAGTACCTTTTCCAAGGGTATTTGCGCGTAAGTGAATGCAATGAATTCAAATGGAATTTGAACTCGGCTCCACCCGATTTCTCGTTCCGAACCGATATCCACTGCACCACAACGCACATCCTAAAAAAGAAGTAAATGAAGAAAATTAAAAAAAAGTAAGCTTCTATCTTCATTAGAAGTTCTTATACCAAAGAAATTCACCTTATTGAATGACCCTCGTACAAGCAACACTTTCAGTCACTGGTTTGACTGTAATAAATACACCAGATCCCTTTTCGATCACCGATTGCGACGTCTAGAAACATCATATACTGTAAGTAACACCCCCGCTTAAAATAAAGATGAGGACAATAGTCCGAACGATATAAATAGTGTAAATAGTTACAATATATCATCCCAGAAATATAGACGTAGTTGTTGTTCGAAGCTGCTCCGTCTCTACTGAACCTTGACAAAATCCGATCATAAACGTAGAAATCTTTTTAAACAGTAAGATTTCGATTGTACTCTTTCTTACAAGTGTCCCAATAATTTTAGGAACCACTGTCAATTGCTTGTGTATCAATTTTTTATTCCACTCACAATGACTGAATATTTTATCGTCTCCAAAACAATAGAAATAAAAAAATAATTTATTACTTTTAACAGAAATAAACACGATGCGGTGATTTAATACTTTTCAGTGCGGCGTTCAACGTCAATCGACTTGAATAAAGAATTAAAATAGATGAAAGTGAATTTGAAACGTGGAAAGAAAAAATAAAAAAAAGTAATCTATTGACTGTAATGTTATCGAAGAATTGGGGAAAAAACTTGATGCATTTTATTCAAGCCGTCAAGTAGTTATTATTATTATTATTATTATTATTATTATTATTATTGCTTTTGGTTTTACGTTGGTGTGATTTTTCGAGAAAGTTTCCTGTGATTGACAGGAATTCGATTTTGGCGCACCCGTCCTTAGCCGTTGCAAAGTGTAGGAAATGGACATTTTAGATTAATATCTGACATTTTCTGGTATCTAATTAAGCATGAAATCATTATCTTTGTTCCATCACATTTACCGCTAGCGTTTTTAGTCTTGCCACCAAAAATACCCCCCACCTTCTTGTCTTCATCATCATCATCATCATCATCATCATCTCATTATTGTTATTATTATGTCATTTTTCATTATAAATCTATTTCTGCTATGGTCGCACTACCTACCAAGTCTTCTGGAAGACATTAGACAGGTCGTGGTGTGCTCTTATGGGCCCATTTCGTGTTTTTATTCATATCTCCTTAACATCCCTAGCGTTACATAGACAAAGTTCGTTTTAGTGTGTGGGCTGTACTTAACAAAACAATTTTTTGTATATCTCTTAAGCTGGGATTTCCAGGGATTCTTTCAATATGTTTTTTTTTTTGTTTTGTTCCTTTTTTTTATCATTCCAAGTGCACCTACTATCACTGGCACGATTCTTGTTTTCACTTTCTACATTTTTTTCTATTTCAATTTCCAGGTCATTATATTTTGACAGTTTTTCGAATTCCTTTGTTGCTAAGTTACAATCCGCTGGACAAGCCATATCAATTAATAGGCAAGTTTATTTCCTTTTTGGTTTTTAACAATAATGTCCAGCATATTTGACTCAATGTTTCTGTCTGTGTAGATAGTGTAATCCAATAGAATGACGACATCTTCTCTTTCTGTAACTGGTGCTTGGTGATGTTCATACCAGTGATGGTTTATATATTTTCCATAGTGTTTACACATTGTGCAGTGTAATCATTATTATTATTATTATTATTATTATTATTATTATTATTATTATTATTATCTTTGATTTCCGTTGTATGCTTAGTTCTTTCCGGGTGCCAGCCAGATACCCTAAGACCACAAATGGCATCTTGACATATTCAACTGAGGATTTTTTTTTAGGTAAAAACAAAACTATGACCACACATGTCTTCTATAGATAAAGCCCTTCGTAAGATGTAGGTTCTACTTGTGAGTACATTTTTTTCTTTAAAGAATCGGCTTACATGAACCCCTTCAATAATTCTATTGGAATATTTCCAATGAATCCGAGGGTTCCAACTACTAGTGAAATTGTGAAGTCCTCACGTGCTACACTTTTGATATTTCGATTTCAAGATCCTTTTTTGTATTTTGATAGATTTTTTAAGATCTTCAACGCTATGTATAAGAAATAAGAAGGAAATAATTTGTTTTTGTATTTGCTGATCACGATGTCTAGTCGATGAGCTTTAACTGTTCTGTTTTGATTATTATGTCATTTTTCATCATATTTCGATTTCTGCTTTGGTCTCACTACCAACCAAGTCTGCGGGGAGACCTAAGGCAGGTCGTGGCGTGTTGTTATGACTCCATTTCATGTTTTTCTATCTTCCCTATCATCCTCAGCATTACATAGATAAAGTTTTCCTTAGTGTGTTGGCTGAACTTAATAAGACAATTTTTTGTATATCTCTTAAGCTGGGGTTTCCAGGGATTCTTTCAATGTGTTGTTTTGTTCCATTTTTTATCATTCCAAGTGCACCTACTATCACTGGCACAACTCTTGTTTTCAATTTCCACATTTTTTCTATTTCAATTTCCAGGTCTTTATATTTTGACAGTTTTTCAAATTCCTTGATTGCTATGTTACAATCCGCTGGACAAGCCATATCAATTAATAGACAAGTTTTCTCCTTCTGGTTTTTAACAATAATGCCTGGCCTGTTTGCTTCAATTTTTCTGTCCGTGTAGACGGTGTAATCCCATAGAATGGTGGCATCGTCTATTTCTGTAACCGGTGCTGGGTGATGTTCATACCAGTGTTTGTTTACAGATTTTCCATAATGTTTGCACATTGTCCAATTTAAATATTGCCCACCTCTATCGCGGCGATTTTTATATTCATTTGGAGCAAGCACAGAACAGTCTGAGATTATTATTATTATTATTATTATTATTATTATTATTATTATTATTCATGAATGTGACTGTCCACTCTATATACTTGGGGAAAGGGCACCTCGGCGCGGTGTAATGGTTTGCAAGCTTGTCTTGCTAGAACCCATTAGAACTCAGTAGTGAGTATGATCCTCATAGGGTGCCCCATACTTTCGGCCTTGTGCCAAATTCATGCTTAGAAAATGTACTATATGCTTGAGTAATTTAACCTTTCTGTTCAGATCTTCGTGAAAGTTCCAAGTGCCCCAATAATGTTAAGCACTACCGTCCATTACATGTATATTTGATTTGTCCAGTAATTGATTTTCTTTTAATTATTTCTTCCTTCAGTTCATTTGGTCTAACCCTAACCCTAACCCTAACCTACAATCGTTTCCGTTAATTTTTATTTTTATTTTTGTGGGGGCCGGATATCGGCGTTTCGTGTGATCTAAGTTTGTCAAAATGAAAAAACAAACACTTCATATTATTTACAGGGATTAATAAAATGACTAATAATAATAACTGTTATGGGACCTACCCGTTTTGGACTGTAATGAAATCTTCCTATTATTAAGAATACATGGAAAATATGTCTCTCGTGGTTGAGCTGGGTTGAGTCACCCCGGTCTAATATTTGGCAGTCCGACTGACGTGTAACACTTTTTGTATTTGTTCTTTCGTTAAATATATATCTTTCACTAATAACCGAGTTCGAGTTTTCTTCCGGACCTATTCTGGGTTCACAACGATAACCATGGATCAATTTATCATTCGAACTTATTCTTAACCTTTCGTGACTTTCAGCACTGGCCTAAATCAATTTTTACAGAACCTATGATATACTTTGTCTAGTAGCCTGTTTGCGTGACAATTTTGTTTGGAATCCGCTCAGTTGTTTCTGAATCTGAAGCGGTTGTGTCCTTTCGGACTTCATCAGAAGCATATAGATTCCTCTAACCTACAATTCCAAAACAATCCCCATATTTAACCAACGGAGTAGGATTTACACGTTCCACTGTCTATGAATAAAGGTATCCCTTCTTTTAATTTTTAGTAATGCTAAGTTCTTGCATGCACTGTTTCCGTTGAGTTCAAATACACACTGCCCTACCCAGGCATTGAACTCATGAGCAACAACAAAGTTTTAGAGAAAAGGATACTTATACATAGCGAGAAAGAGACTACTGGATTTTCTAGGGCATGTAATTAAGAAAAGGCTTATGAAATTTGACTAGCCCGGCAAATATAGAAAGAAAGACGGACCGAGAAAAACAGGGCTTTACCTACCTAGTGTGTCTGGATAAATGATTGGCAAGACAAAGCCAAGCACCTATAACAAAAGCAAATTATTGAAAGTTATAAAGGACAACGAAATTGTGGACAGCCATAATCAACAATGTCCTGAAGAGACACGGCACGGAGAAAAAGACGAATGAACTTGAATAAATGGTTTGCAGAAAAGATAAAAATAAAAAAAAATATTAAAAAACAATGGAGAGGAAATTGTGGAGATCCATTATCTCCATCATCATGAAGAGAAGCAGAACATAAAAGAATGAACTTGTGTAAATCGATGATCGGACAGGAATTAAAGAGATCGCAAAAAGAGCAAATTTAGTAAGAATTTACTGAATTTACATACGCAAAAAATATATCTGAATTTACTTACAATTCAGATGATGAACATTTTCCGAACAATTTTACAGAGAAGATTGCAGCGACTGGAAAGACGAGAGAAAAATGAAACTTTTTTTAAAGAAATTAGCACCGGTTGAATATGAAAAAATACAATAATTTTGTATTACCGAGAAAAAAACAACAGGTGAAGTTTGTAATAACAAAAAGAAAAAATCTGCTCAGAGCATCACATGAGAGGAAATTATGGAGGTCTATTGAACAGGTGAAGAGGCTCATCCCTTGTTTTCTGTTTAGGATGTGGATCCCTGCTTTCTTTTCTTTTTTTTTTCCAATCTTTTTTCACTTTTTTTCTTTTCACTTTTTTTTGTTCTCAATTGGAGTAGATAAACTTAACTATCGCCCGGTTCCCACTCCACCCACGTCTGTTGAACAGATGAAAAGGCTCATCCCTTGTTTCCTGTTTAGGATGTGGTTCCCGGCTTTCTTTTTTTCCAATCATTCTACTCTTAAGTAGCCCCATGCGCATCAGTGGCGTCACAGCCTTGCTTGGGCTGATATGATTAAAAAACAATGTTTAATGAATGACAAAACTCGAATTAATAAAGATAGCAAGAAAAGTATATTAAGAGCTTCAAATGACAATATTGTTAGTCATTAGTAACGTAAGAAAAACCTACAAAATAACAAGATTTCGTGTTTAAAGCTCTCCATCTCCTAAAAGCAAGACCGCCATAATTGCATAAGAGATCTATCTATCTATCTATCTATCTATCTATCTATCTATCTATCTATCTATCTATCTATCTATCTATCTATTTCGCGTTCTTATCTATCTATCTATCTATCTATCTATCTATCTATCTATCTATCTATCTATCTATGTCTATTCATTATCTATCTATCTATCTATCTATCTATCTATCTATCTATCTATCTATCTATCTATCTATCTATCTATATCTATTCTATCTATCTATCTATCTATCTATCTATCTATCTATTACGCGTTCTTATCTATCTATCTATCTATCTATCTATCTATCTATCTATCTATCTATCTCATGTCTATTCATTATCTATCTATCTATCTATCTATCTATCTATCTATCTATCTTTCTATCTATCTATCTATCTATCACAGTATATTCATTATCTATCTATCTATCTATCTATCTATCTATCTATCTATCTATCTATCACAGTATATTCATATCTATCTATCTATCTATCTATCTATCTATCTATCTATCTATCTATCTATCTATCTATCTATTTCAGTCTGCCCATATCTATCTATCTATCTATCTATCTATCTATCTATCTATCTATCTATCTATCTATCTATCTATCTATCTATCTATCTATCTATCTGTTTGTTGTGGAGTAAATGACACATGTCCGGTGACTCAAATGAAAACGCCTAGAAACTTAAATAAAGAATTATAGCCAGTCTAAAACTGTTGGATTCGGTCTTCAAAGTATGTCTTAGAGACATCACGACATCTTCCTAAGACAGACTTTATATTATAACCGATAGACCCAAGTTGCTACAGGGGGTCTAGTCTAATACGATTCATAACTGAAGTTAAGAATATATTTGAAAGTGTAGAAGAATACTTTTTGATTCGGTGCACAGGAAACCAGTGACGACGAAAATTTTAACTCTGTCGTTTTATTTACTTATTTATGTACTTATTTATTAAATTATTTATTTTATAGAAAAAATGAAAACAAATTATCTTTAAGTATGAAGAAACTACTAGTTCTGATTGTAAAAATTCAAAAACAGGAGCAGAAAGAGCAACATCAGCAGTTGTTGGAACTTCAGAAAAAGCGACAAATAATAAAAAGAAAACAAAAAATACTATATCTGAACTTAAGTACAATTCAGATATTAGAGTTAATTTTTCTCCTTATTTTTGAACAAATTTTCAGAGATAAATACAGCGACTGGGAAGACGAGACAAAAGCAAGACATTTGTAGGTGAAATTAGCACTGGTAGAATATGAAAAATACTGTAATTTTTTACTACCAAAAAAGAAAACAAAAACATTTTGTTTTAAGAAACAGTGAATTTTAGCAACAAAAACTCATTGGAAATGTATGAATCGGATGACAAAAGAATAAGATTTCATCACATATGCTGAAATCGTTCTACAGGAAAGTTTCAGATTAAATGAACTGACTCAGGATATTTTCAATGGTTTAACTTTCGTACAACATTTCACGGCGAAAGAACATGCAGAAATACGTTTGAAAATTCTAAGAAATCTTGAACAGAATAATAAACATACATCAACGTAAAATATCGGGCGATTGCCAGAGAATACTAAATCTAAGACTCGATGGCAAGGAAATTGAGGAAAAATAATGCACATACATACATACAAGTGAAAGAGCAATGTACAATTAGAAAAAATAATTTATGTTCAGGTGTGGACGGTTACATTTTGGATACGCACTCGTCTCCAAAGTGTAACCTTCGTCCCTTTAAGAATTCTGAATATATAAAAGGAGGACATATAAAATTATTGGATAACTAAACTAAGAAATCTATCACAAGAATCTTATACAGCATTGCGATAAAACAAATGATAACAGAAAACACAAGAGAAATTGTGAAAAATAATTTAGATTTGAAAATGCAAGTAGAGAATGGCAGCGATTTTACAATATACCAATAATTAATGACGCCACATGGAAAAATCGAAAAGCCTATATTAAAATGGACATCGAAAGACGTGAGTCGTTTCACAAGTAAGAAATTATTAATTTTCTTTTGCGTAATCACTTGTAATATCGGATGTGCCTTGTGGTGCAGTGGATATCGACTCGGGACGAGAAATCGGCGAGCCGGAATCGAATTTCAGTTGAATGCATTAATTTACTTATGCGCAAATACCCTTCGGGAAAGGTATTAAGCTGTTCTTCTCTCCACTTATGGGTTAAATAACAGGACAGATAGGGTTCTATAGCATTGGCTGGCAACCAGTATACCGCAGAAAGTAATGGCAACCTACTGCGGGATAATGTTCTACCCAGTCAGTCATGTCTCTTTCAAGACATGATCACCCAAAGCGTGCATCACGAATGCCACTTAACTGACTGACTGAATGTAATAGTTGGAATCATGATAAAGGCTTCTACTGGTCATAAAGTGGGGGATCAGTTTTCTATTGTTATGAAGTAATAAACTGATCCCCCACTAATTACTATGTAATAATATAATACATCTTTCTCCCTCTAGCTATGAGTCAAATAACAGGATAGATTGGGTTGTATTGACTTGGCTGGCTACTAATCAGAAAGCAATGACAACCTACTGCGGAATAATCTTCTGCCCAGTCAGTCATGTCTTTTTCGAGACATGATCGCCCAAGCGTGTTTAACGTAAGGCACTTAACTGACTAACTGACTGACTTGTATTATCTCATTCCATAACAAGTAAGTAATAGTAAGACTTATGGATTAAAAGTACTACCAGCTTATTCATTACTGACTGGATGGAATTATTTGACCTCTGGGATTTTGACAAGTACAATGCACAAACGTTAATGGACTAGATATCACTTAAAAATAAGAAAGTGAAAATTTAAAAAAAATGTTTTCCGGATGTTCTGTAGAATGGGGTCGGTGTGCCGAATTCAAAGCCAATACACTATTTATGAAAAGAAGTAAAAAAATTGCACATTTGTTTTTCAAGAAATAATTGAAAAAGTGAACTTTTAATGTTTTTTTTCTATCTTTCCAGACTTCTATAATTCGATTTTATAAATTTATTCTGAGGTTTAATGTTAAGGGATTATATTTTGTTTATATGTTTTCTGCATAAGCAAATCTACGATTGTGTCTGCGGGATGTCTAATTTCCATTTTGTTTTTCAAATAACATGTGATTTCTTTTCTGTTCCAATAGTTTCTCTTTTGCGTTCTTCATTGCTTCCGATTATATTTATATATATATATATATTTTTTTTTTTAATCATTTCACCCCGAGCAAGGCGGAAACGCCACTGATGTGCAGGGGGTTACATAAATGTAAAAAGATTAATTAGAAAAGAGTGAGGAGTACAAACTAGTTAGAACGGAACAATAGAAAGCTGAGAAAGCAGGTGCGATGACAGATACATAGGTGGAGAGAAAGGGAAGGTTATACAGGGGAGGGGAGAGAGCTAGAGTCCAGTGGTTAGTAGGTGAGTATTGACTTTGCATTTAAATTTCTGGGGGTTGTAGCCGTCACGAAAGCAAGAATACGGGAGCGAGTTCCACAGGCGGGAAGTGCGAGAGAAGAAGCTGCCGGAGTAGAATTGTCGTCTGCATTTGGCTAACCTAACTGTGAATGGGTGGGACCCAGTTGCCAGTCTGGTTGCACGAGTAAACACCTGTTGAGGAGGCATCAGTGACTTAAGCTCGTCCGAGCAGAAGCCATGAAAGTATTTATAGAACATATATATATATATATAATATATATATATATATATATATATATATATATATATATATATATATATATATATATATATATATATATATATATATATATATATATATATATATATACATATATATATATATGTATATATATATATATATATATATACATATATACATATACATATATATATATATATATATATATATATATATTGACGTTACTGTTTCGAGAATTAACACATAATTTGGATTTTCAGCTTGTGGTCCAGTGGATATCGGCTCCGAACGAGAAACCGGGGAGCCGAGTTCGAATTCCAGTTGAATCCATTTTATTCACTTACGCGCAAATACCCTTGGGAAAGGTATTAATTCGTCTATTCCTTCCAGTTATGGGTTAAATAACAGGACAGATTGGGTTCTATAGCCTTGGTCGGCAACCAGTCTACTGCAGAAAGCAATGGCAACCTACTGCGGGATAATCTTTTGCCCAGTCAGTCATTTCTCGAAAGAGATATGATCGCCCAAGCGTGTTTCACGTATGGCACTTAACTGACTGACTTTAGGGCAATGGATAGAGGTTTTCAAATATATATATATCCTCATGCTTTTATTTTCCAGAGATCTCTTTATGAGAAAATTATTCAATATTTATCAAAAGAAAAATTCTTTATATTTATCTCTATGGGAAGTCTTATCCCAGGACTATAAAATATCATTTTCATTTTCCTCTAAAAGAATTACTTTCCCTGTTCTTTAAATGAATTCGTTTCTTTTTCTCTTAAACAATTCGTTTTAATTGACTAAAAAATAACTCCTTTCACTTGACTCAAAACGAATTCGTTTGAACTGTCTCGAAAAGAATTTGTTTCAATTGTCCCTAGAAAAATGATTTCAGCTGACTTTAAAATAATTATTTTACAATGTTTCTAAAAGAATTCGTCTCATTTGTCTGAAAAGAGTTTGTTTCAGTTTTCTTAAAATAATTCGTTCTTCTTTTCTCTAAACGAATTAGCTTGTGTCTTATAGAATTTATTTCAGTTGACTGTTAAAAAATTGGTTACAATTTTCTCTAAAATAATACGATTCATAGTCTTTTAAAGTATGATTTTCCATTGTCACTGAAAAAAATCTTTTTAATGCTCTCTAGAGAAATCATATCAATTGTTTCTAAAATATTCGCTTTAATTGTTTCTGAAATATTCGCTTTAATTGTTTCTGAAATAATTGTTTTAACTGCCTCTCTGTGCCTCTTCTACAAGTACTTTCATGGCTTCTTCTCCGATGAGCTTAGATCACTGGTGCCGCCTAAGCACGAATTTACACGAGATACTAGATTAGCAACTAGGTCCCACCCTTTTACAGTTAAACAAATAAGATGTAACCGTAAATTCTACTCCAACAGCTTCTTTTCTCGCGCTTCCCGCCTATGGAACTCCCTTCCACAAGTCTGCTTTCCCGACAGTTACAATCTCCAGGTGTTTACATGTAGGGTCAATAGACACCTCCTATCACACTAACTCCCAACTATTCTCAGAACACTCTCATCTACCCAACCCTCATTCTCGGTATCCTTACCCGCCTATCACCCACCCTCTGACATTTCCTATATGTAATCAGCCTTTCTCCACTCTACGTAGCCCCCTGCGCGGTAGTGGCAGTGACATGCCTTGCTCGGGGTGAAACGCTTATAAAAAAAAATCTCTAAAACGATTCCTTTCAATTGTTTTTAAAGAATAGGTTTCTATTGTCGCGAAAAAAAATCGCTTCAGTTTTCTCTGAGTTCGTTTCATTTGTCCCGAAAAGAATTTGCCTAAATAGGCCCTCAGAAAGTCCCGTTTTTTCTAGAAAATCATTCGCTTCAATTATTAAAGAACCCGTTTCAGTTTCCTCAGAAGATATATATTTTATTCGTCAGAGGAAATATGTTTCAATTTTGTCTAAAAGATTTCGCTTCCATTCTCACGAAAACAAGTCTCTTCATTTGTCTGTAGATAGATATGTTTCAATAGTCGTCAATGATTCTCTTCAATTGACACTAAAATATTTGTTTCAATAAATATAAATAATAAAGAAAATAATAATAATAAATAATATAAAATAATTCGTTTGAATTGTCTCTAAAATATTCAATTGTCTCTAAAATATTGTCTCATAAAGAATTTGATTCAACTGTTTCTAAAATTCGTCAAGATTTTTTCTAAAATAATTTGTTTCAATTCTTTCTACAAGAATTCATACAAATTGTCTCTAAAATAATTTGTTTCAATAGTTTCCTAAAGAATTATATTCCGCTGTCTTCATTTTTCCGCTGTCTTCATTTTTCTCTATAACAGAATACATTTCATTTGTCGTAAAAGAATTGCTGCAATTTTTTCTAAAAATTTCGTTTGACATTTGTTTATAAGTCTTGTGGATTCTAGATGAGGAACCACACAAAATAATGAACAACAAAACAGGTATTTGAGATAGAAAAATAGGTTATATTGAACGTAATTATACAAACTGAAACGCAGGTTAGTAATCCAGGAATACTATTAGTATGGAATATATATATATATATATATATATATATATATATATATATATATATATATAAATCTTTGAAGTGAAACCGTGCTGGAATTAGTATATCCGTGTAACACTATTCTGGCTGAGTGGAGCTCAGAGCTACTATGACTACTGACGCGGTATTCTCTGTGTAACTTTGGTATCTCTCGGTATCTTACGGACCATTCCGGTATTCTCGGTATTTTCTCGTATCTCATTATGGCAGGAGTATATGTATACTCAAGTCGAGTCCATTATCATAGAAAACGGGGAGATCCCACAACAAAAAGAATATATTTTGTCTTTAAATACTTCCCTTTAATTATCTCTACAAATTCCTTTCAATTGTTTCAAGAAAATTCGTTTATATCGACTTTAAAAAATTCTATAAATTGTCTCTAAAAGAATTTGAATTGTCTCTTAAACAATTTGTTTCATTTGCCTCTGAAAAGGTCATTCCATTTGTCTTGAAAAATCTTTACAATTGTCCCCAAAATTATTCGATTGTATTGTCTAAAAAAAAATTCACTCTTGTTGTCTCTACGATAATTCGTTGCAATTGTCTCTAAAATCATTCGATACCTGTTACTCTAAGAGAATTCATCTCAACACTCTCTAAAATGTCTCACTTCTTTAAAAGTATTGGTTTCAGTTGTTTGTTTATTTGTTTAAAACGTCCCCTGACATCCTAGCGCACTGTGAGACTAACCTCAACTCATCAATTCCCCCCTCAGACTTCTCGATCCTTGGTAAGGAAGGATTTCACTGTTCACAGCCTGAGGCCACACTTTGTTGCAGCCCGAGCCAGTTTCCCTATCAGAACAGATCGTCGATAATGACCACCTGCATCCTCTACTGTAGGTCCCTCCCTATCAACAAACTATAACATGATAAACAGAATCAGCAAAACTCCTAAACCAGTCGAACTTAAATCACCAAAGTCCCTTAACTTTTCTTTTACTAATATCCGGGGCATTTACCACATAATGTAATTTTTCCTCCACGAAAAGTCCTCTGACATCCTAGCGCTCTGTGAGACTAACCTCAGCTCATCAATTCCCTCCTCTGACTTCCCAATCCCTGATTATCTTCCCCTCTTAAGGAAGGATTCCACTGTCCACATGCATGGGCTGGGGGGGGGGTCTAAGTTAGTGCAAACCTCCCTGTATCTAGGGTGACATCACTCGAATCCACTACCCACCAATATGTGTGTCTCCGTCTATCACTTCTCAGTTCGATTAGCTACCTTTTCTTCCTTTACCGTTCCCCCTCTTCTTCCAACTGCTCCCTTCTAGACAGCATTTCTGTCAATATAGATAAGGCTGCTTCCTACCACCCATTCACTCACATATTTGTGTTCGGAGATCTTAACGCCCATTATGCTGAGTGGCTTAAAGACTCTGTTACTGATTCAGCTGGCATTCACGCCATGAACTTTGCCATTTCCCAATCCCTTACGCAAGTAGTGGATTTCCCACACGCTTTCCAAGTATTCCCTCTGGACACGCCTCTCTACTGGATATATGCTTTACCTCTGCACCTGACTCCTGCCACGTCTCGCAGCTTTGCCCTCTCGGCAACTTCGACTATGCTCTCTTAATATTTCTCTCCACTCTCACTCCACACCAGGAGCCTCCTACTTATAGGACTTTCTACTGCGACCAAAGAGCTGACTGGGACGCCTTCCGCGACTTCTTTTGCGACGACCCTTGAGGAAAAGTTTTCGATCTCCCAGTTGATGACTGTGCCTCTGAGATTTCGTCCTGGGTGAAAGCTGGCATTGATGCCCTCATACCTACCAGGAAGTTTCGTCTCAAACCTCATTCCGCCCCTTGGTTATCTCCGGCCTGTTCAGACGCCATTGCCCACAGGAATAACTACTTTCGACTATTTCGGAGACAGTCATCTGGCCACAATAGGCGCCTATGCACGTCTGCTCGTAATGAGTGCAAGAGAATCCTGAATGACGCCAAGCAATTGTTTGCTGAGAAAATGAGACAGCGCATAGCTGACCGCAAGTTCGGCTCCAAAGACTATTGGCGGTTATGCAAACGAGTGCTGAACAATAGTAAATCCTCTATCCCTCTTTTAATCAATGAATTTGAGGTCCTCACATCATCAGCGGACAAGACTGAGTGCTTTGCTCGCAGTTTCTCATCCAACTCCTCATATGACTCATTTGGAGTACCCTCACCCGACAACTCTATTAGAACTGAGGCTAAACTGCTCGATATATACATTATCCCGACAGTAGTATCCCGTGTAACATCAAAACTTGACTCTCATAAGTCGAGCGGTGGTAATGGATTCTCGGTGATTGTCCTTAAGAAATGTGCCCCTGAACTCTCCGCTGTCCTCTCTAAATTCTATAACTACTGCCTCTCTGCTTCCTGTTTTCCTGCATGCTGGAAGTCCACTTTTGTCGTTCCTGTATTTAAGAACTCTGGTGAAACCTCGGACCCATCCAACTATCGCTCTATCAGTCTTCTACCAATTTTTGGGAAAGTGTTCGAGGCCATTATTAATGCTGAAATAGTTCAGCATGTTACTGCCTATACACTCTTCTCCGTATGGCTTCCATATTGCCAGGTCTAAAGCCGACATGATAACGACCATTACCGAGTACATGTTCCAGGCCCTTGAGAAGTCAGATGAGGCTCGTACTGTTGCTCTGAAATCTCCAAGGCTTTTGACAGGGGTTGCCACGCTGGCCTTCTATGCAAGCTACGGGGTTTCGGTATTACCGGACGATTGCATGATCTGATCCAGTATTTCCTACATAACCGCATAATAAAGGTCGTTTTGAATGGGCATGCCTCCACAACCTACTGTACAAACGCTGGTGTCTCTATCCTAGGCCCGACGCTCTTCCTTATTTTCATAAATGACCTCCCAGACGAAACCAAGGGACAAGTAGGTATCTACGCAGAACACCTCAATTTACTCTCGCATCAGTAAGAAATGCTGCGTGGCAGACAAACATAATCTCGCTGCTGATCTTGAGAAGGGTCTACATTATGTGGTAAATTGGGGTAAGCTGTGGCTTGTAATTTTAATGCTTCTAAGGCCAAGCTGTTGTCTGTCAATCATCACAGGCCACCTTTCCTGCCTCCCTTAAGCATGGACCAAGGGAGTCTCCTCGAGAGCAATACACTGCACCTCCTCGGCCTTACACTTTCTTCTGGTCTCAAGTGGAAACACTACATTGAGTCAATAGCTAAATCCACTGCTAGGAAGGTTGAGTCACTGTGTCGGGCCAGGATGTTTTTCCCGCCTGAAACCATCCTGCATATAGACAAATCAATCATTCGTCCGTGCATGGAGTTCTGCTGCCATATATGGTAGGGCTCCATGTTCTTGAAAGGCTCCAAAGGAGAATCAGTAATGTGGTACGTACCGACTTGGCGGCTCGTCTACAGCCGCTTTCCCACCGACGGGATGTGGCTTACCTTTGTCTGTTCTATAAATACTTCGATGGCTTCTGCCGCAATGAACTTAAGTCACTGGTGCCTCTGCAACAGGTGTTTACTCGTGCAACCAGACTGGCAACTGGGTCTCACCCATTCACAGTTATATCAACCAAATGCAGAACAGTATTCTACTTCTCCAGCTTCTTTTCTCGCACTTCCCGCCTGTGGAACCCGCTTCTTTATTCTCGCTTCCTGACGGCTACAACCTCCAGGAATTTAAATGCAAGGTCAATACTCATCTCTTAACCACTTGACCGTAGTTCTTTCTTCATCACCCCGTATATCATTTCATTTCTCTCCATCTCTGCAACTGTCATCACACTGGTTCGTCGTTCTCTTCACTCTCCTCTCCTATAATCCTTTTTCTATTACGTAGCCCCCTGCACTGCCTTGCTCGGGGTGATAAGATTAAAAAAAATATAATGCAATCGTTTTAATTATCAGTAACTTGATTCGTTTCAATTGTTCAGAACGAATTGGTTTCACTTGTCACGGATCATATACATTTTATTTGTCTAAGAAAATATTTGTTTTCATCGCGTCTTAAGGATTGTGTTTCCATTCCATCGAAAACAAGTCGTTTTATTTGTCTCCAAATAAATAAATTTTAATAGTTTGAAATAATTTTTTTCAATTAAAAGAGTTATTTCTACTGACTCGTTTCATTTGATCTAAAATAATATTTTATAAATCACTCGAAACTTATTAGTTTTAGTTTTATCTAGAAGAATTTATTACAATCTTCTCTTAAGGTATTTGAATTTAAAAAGAATAGGTTTCAATTGTTCCAAGAATAATGTCTTTCTCTTGTAGCTAACAAAATTGGTTTACAAAAATGTCTTTCACTTGTATCTAAAGAAATTGGTTTCATTTGTTCCTTAAAGAATTGGATTCATTTGTTCCAAGAATAATGTATTTCTCTTGTATCTAAAAAATTGGTTTACAAAAATGTCTTTCACTTGTATCTAAAAAAATGGTTTCATTTGCCTCTAAAAGAATTGGTTTCAGTTGTCGTAAAAACATTCTTTACCCGTTTTTGCTAAAGAAATTCGTTTTCCAATATGAACTCAAAGGGTACATCTTGATTGCCTTTATATGATATCGTTTCATTTGTCTCCGAATTTATTTGTTTCAATTGTCTCTAAATTTGTTCGTTTTCGTTGTTTCTAAAATAATTCGTGTCAGTTTCTGTTGTGGATCCCGAAAAAGAGGAACTGCACAAAATAAATGAACAACAACCAGAAAGGGAGATAGAACAATAAGTATATTAAACATAAGATACAAACTTGAACGCAGGTTAATAATCCAGTTAGTAAAAATTATAGATACAAGTTTCTGAAGTAAAGCCGTATTATGTTAGTAAGTCCACATCAGAAGCTGAAGGGTGCTGTGCAATAATCTTCTGACTGAGTGGAGCTCAGAGCTACTACAAACTGCTGATGCTGTATTCTCCGTGAAACCTCGCTATCATTCGGTATGTTCCGTTATTTGTGGGTATCTCACGTTATCTCTCGGATCTGATTATGGATGGAGTATATGTATACTTTAGACGAGTCTATTATCATGGAAAAAAGGGAGAACCCCATAAAAGTTTCCTTTAGAGAATTCGTTTCTCTTGTCTGCAAAATAATTCGCCATATTTTTCTCTAAAGAATTTTTTTCAATGTCTCTCAGAGAGTTCTTTTCAGATGTCTCTAAAAGAATTAACTTTAACTTACTCTAAAAGAATTTGTTTCAATTGCCTATTAAATTGGTACATTTATTTTGCAGAATTTGTTTCAACTGTCTCTAGAAAGTAGGTTTTATTTGCCTCAAACGGAATTTGCTTCCTTTTTTTCAAAAAAGAATTCGTTTCTCTTTTCTCTAGAATAATTCCTTTCTATTTTTTCTAAAATCAATTCGTCTCAATTTTCTCTAAAAAATCTCTTTCATTAGCCTTCATACATGTATACATTTTACTTGTCCAAGGAAATATTTGTTTAAAAACTTTGTTTCCTTTCCTGCGAACACAGGTTGTTTCATTTGTTTCTGAAAACCATTTTCAATAATCTTAAATAATTCTTTTCAATTGATATTAAACGAAATATTTTCTATTTTTTCTAAATGAAATCTTTTCAATTGTCTTTAAACGAAATCTTTTTAATTTAAAAATTCTCAAATTCTTTTCAATTCTAAAAATTCTTTTCAATTGTCTCTGTAAGAAATTCTTCTAATTTTCTCTAAAAGAAGTCGTTTCAATAACCTTTAAAGAAGTCAGATCATCTGTCTCTAGAAAAATTGTATAAAAATCTTCGTTTCAGATATCTCTAAAGAATTTGCATTGCTATTCTCTTGTAACCTGTTTGTTTTATTTGTCCCCTAAGAGAATTTGTTTTATTTCAATTCTCTCTTAAAAAGGTTATTGCATTTGTTTAAAACAGAATTTGTTTTAAATGTCTCTAAAATATTTGTTTCGCTTGTCTCTGAAAAAGATTGTTTCAAATGTCTCTCAAAAGATTGTTTCAAATGTCTCTCAAAAGATTGTTTCAAATGTCTCTCAAAAAATTGTTTCAAATGTCTCTCAAAAGATTGTTTCAAATGTCTCTCAAAAGATTGTTTCAAATGTCTCTCAAAAGATTGTTTCAAATGTCTCTCAAAAAATTGTTTCAAATGTCTCAAAAGATTGTTTCAAATATCTCTCAAAAGATTGTTTCAAATGTCTCTCAAAAGATTGTTTCAAATGTCTCTCAAAAGATTGTTTCAAATGTCTCTCAAAAGATTGTTTCAAATGTCTCTCAAAAAATTGTTTCAAATGTTTCAAAAGATTGTTTCAAATATCTATCAAAAGATTGTTTCAAATGTCTCTCAAAAGATTGTTTCAAATGTCTCTCAAAAGATTGTTTCAAATGTCTCTCAAAAGATTGTTTCAAATGTCTCTCAAAAAATTGTTTCAAATGTTTCAAAAGATTGTTTCAAATATCTATCAAAAGATTGTTTCAAATGTCTCTCAAAAGATTGTTTCAAATGTCTCTCAGAAGATTGTTTCAAATGTCTCTCAAAAGATTGTTTCAAATGTCTCTCACAAGATTGTTTCAAATGTCTCTCACAAGATTGTTTCAAATGTCTCTCACAAGATTGTTTCAAATGTCTCTCACAAGATTGTTTCAAATGTCTCTCACAAGATTGTTTCAAATGTCTCTCACAAGATTGTTTCAAATGACTCTCAAAAGATTGTTTCATATGTCTCTCAAAAGATTGTTTCAAATGTCTCTAAAAAGATTGTTTCAAATGTCTCTCAAAAGATTGTTTCAAATGTCTCTCAAAAGATTGTTTCAAATGTTTCAAAAGATTGTTTCAAATATCTATCAAAAGATTGTTTCAAATGTCTCTCAAAAGATTGTTTCAAATGTCTCTCAGAAGATTGTTTCAAATGTCTCTCAAAAGATTGTTTCAAATGTCTCTCACAAAGATTGTTTCAAATGTCTCTCACAAGATTGTTTCAAATGTCTCTCACAAGATTGTTTCAAATGTCTCTCACAAGATTGTTTCAAATGTCTCTCACAAGATTGTTTCAAATGTCTCTCACAAGATTGTTTCAAATGTCTCTCACAAGATTGTTTCAAATGACTCTCAAAAGATTGTTTCATATGTCTCTCAAAAGATTGTTTCAAATGTCTCAAAAGATTGTTTCATATGTCTCTCAAAAGATTGTTTCAAATGTCTCTCAAAAGATTGTTTCAAATGTCTCTCAAAAGATTGTTTCAAATGTCTCTCTAAAACATTTAATTTCATTTGTCGCTCACGAATTTGTCTCAACTATTTCTAAAAGAATTCGTTTCATTTGTCTTTAAAATTTTAATTATCTCTGAAAAAATTCAATTCAAATGCCAATAACAGAATTTCTTTCAATTGATTCTAAAAGTATGTTTAACCTGTGCCAAGATAAAATTGTTTCAATTGTCTCAAAATGAATTCAATTCAATTTTTCTTAATCATTTCACCCCAAGCAAAGCAGTACTGCCACTGGTGTGCCGGGGGTTACATAAGAGGAGAGTGATGAGTAAAAGGACGAGTTAGAGGTGGTGTCAGAAAATGGGTAAGAGAAAGATCACTACCCTGATGGGAAGAGATTTGCATGAGAGTATAATGGACAGAGAAAAAACATTATACAAGAGTTGTCAGGTAAATTGTGCGAGTCAAGGTCATAGGAAGTGGCAATTAAAATTACATTAAATTCTTGGAGATTGTAGCTGCAGGGAAGAAGGCATCCGGAAGGGAATACCACAGGCGAGAAGTGCGAGAAAAGAACCTACTAGAGTAGCAGTTGCAGTTACAGTTGAATGGTTTCCCCGTAAAATGATGGGACCTAAATGCTAGTCTAGTAACTCGAGGAAATTCATGTAGAGGGGGCGGCAGAGAGCTAAGAAAATCGGAGCAGAAGCCGTGAAAGTATTTGTAGAAGAGACAGAAGGAAGCCACATTACGTCTTTGAGAAAGTGATTGGAGCTGAGCTACTAGGTCGGGATCGATCCTCTGTTGAATTGTGTCAAAAACCGGTAGATGAATAGCAAAACCACCAAACCAGATGTGACAACAGTATTCAAAGCACGGGCGGATGGTAGATTTATATACGTACAAGATAGATTCAGACAGGAAAAAGCTTCCTGGCCCTTTACTGTGAACTGACCTTCCTAGATGCAAGATTAGCCATGGATTAAATGTAGTCATTTCACTTGATGTCTGATGATAAAGTTACGCGGAGTAGGCGCGGTGTTTTGCTTTTAAGGAGACTAGCCTGGTATGGGGTGTAGGAGTGATTGTCACTGATGGTAAAAAGATAGCAGCTTTGTTTTGGAAGCGTTGAAATTCAGGAGCCATTTCTTACCCCAGTTCACCACAGACTGAAGGTTCTCTTGAAGATCAGCAGCGAAGTTCGCTTTGTCATCCTCAGCGGATTTTTGAAGTAAATGATGGTGTCGTCAGCGAACACGTGATCAGATTGCATCAAGGTGATTGTTGATAAAGATCAGAAAAAGCGTAGGACTTAGAATCGAGCGTTGAAGAACACCCGCGTTTGTATGAGAGTACTAGCAGTATAGCCTGGCGTTGCTCGAGTGTAATGAAAGATTTAAAACTAATCCATGGTTCTGGAGATCAGACTCTTTGGACTTTGGCACGACAGACTAAAAAGCAATAGTTGTTTCCAGTTAAAGCGAAACCGTAGACTGAAAGAAAAATGAATAGATGTAAGTCAAATTTTGATTTCCTGGTATCGATATCAAATAAGTTTTTTCGTCGTAAACTGAATTTTGAAGGCTAAATAAGTCCTCTGAGTAAATGGTATCATGACTGGGACTAAGAACTACAATTATGCCTACTTAGAGCCAAACCCGAAGCAAAAAAAAAAATAAAAAGGCTGAAAACAATACAGAGATACAGGCAGATAAACAGACACACACACAAACATCTTGCCTTATATATATATATATATATATATATATATATATATATATATATATGTATGTATATATTATTGATTTTCTGTACTATTGTAAGAACTGAAACTTTGAAACTTCTGAATATCGTTTCTTATGTCTTTGTCTATGAGTGTATCAAATTTGATTAAACTCGGACCACTACTTCTATAACCCGATTTATTCGATTATCGATTTTCGATATTTATTGGTGGTTCTTCGACACAAAGCCTAGCTACGAACACTTGCAGACGCTTATAGTACAACTGTGTAAATTTTCAAGAAAATCGGTTCAGCCGTTTCGTAGTCTATAGGTAACTGACACACACACACAGACAAAGTTCCATTTATAAATAAGTTTAGATCTGGAATCCTGTCTGTTCAATACTACCTTCATTATGCCGTTTGAAAGGAACGACTGGATTAGATCAAACAATCGTCCAATTATACCATAGCCTTGTAGCTTGTGTAGAAGTCCAGCATGCCAGACTCTGTTAAATGCTTCGGAGATATCTAGTGCAACAGCTCGAGTTTCGCCGTTCCTATCAAGAGCCTAGTATATATACTCTGCGATGGCCGTTAGCATATCAGCAGTAGACCTGGTGAAGCGGAAACTATACTGTTTATCAGAGAATAGACTGTTGGCTGTGTGATGTTGAAGCACTTCAGCATCGATAATAGCCTCGACACTTTGCCAAAAATCGGTTGGATCTTCATAGGGTGATAATTAGAGGGGTTCGATGGTTCTCAGGCATTTTTAAATACAAGAACCGCAGAGGAGAATTTCCGGCGTGCAGGAAAGCAAGAAGCAGAGAGGCAGTAGTTGTAGAGTTTGGAGAGGACAGAGGAGAGTTCAGGGGCATATTTCCTCCCGACACTAATTGGGATTCCGTCGCCTCCGCTCGCTTTATGAGGTCAAGCTTTGAAATTATGTCAGGGATCAGCTAGGGGTAATGTGGACGTCATGAAGTTGAGCCTCGGTTCTAGGTGGGAAATCGGGTACGAATACCCCAGACGAATCAAATGTCGAGTTGGTGGAGAATCTGCGAGCAAAGCACTCGGTCGTCTCTAAAGAATTCCTTTCCATTTTCTCTCAAAAATAAATTTTGATTGACTCTAAATGATATATTCTTCGAATTCTCGAAATTAATATGTTTAAATTATCTCTAAAAGCATTTGTTTCAATTGTCTCTAAAATTATTCACATCAATTTGATTAAAAATATTCGTTTGGCTTGTCTGTAACAATCGTTTCAATTGTCTCTCAAAGAATTCGCTTCAGTTTTTCTGTAAATAATTCGCTTCCGTTGTTTGTTGCATATGTCACTGCAATATTTTGCATAAAGTGTTTAATTTCATTTCTCTTTTAAAGAATGCATTCCAAATGTTTTTTTTTTGTTTTTTTGTTTTTAATCATATCACCCCTAGCAAGTCGGTAACGCCACTGATGTGCAGGGGGCTACGTAAGAGTGAAAAGATTGGAAAAGAGAAAGCCGGAAACCACATCCTAAACAGGGAACAAGAGATGAGCCTCTTCACCTCTTCAATAGACGTGGGTGGAGTGTGAACCGGGCGATAGTTTAGTCTATCTACTCCAATTAAGTCTATCTACTCCAATTAGTCTATCTACTCCAATTAAAGAATTCTTAAAGAATTTCAGTTACCTTGAAAAGATGGAATTGATTTTTTCTTAAATAATTCTTCACATTTTGTTGTCGATCCCGGGAATGGGAACCACACAAAATAAAGGAACAACAACCAGAATTTGAGATAGAAAAATAAGTATATTAACTGTTGTGGAGTAGTTTTCGCACTGATAGTTATAATCGTGATATGTCGGTTGCTAATCGACTTAACGCACCCAAAATGTTAGGAACTTGGTAATCTTCCACTGTAAGCTGACTCCGTAGTATTCGGCTAAATCCCGACTAATATCAACTGCCTAGTAGTTTTACTAAACTCCAATAGAACTCTAAAGAACTCTCTAGAACTTCTAAGAACTCCTATAAACTTCCCAAGAACGTCTCGAGTTAACTTCCTGTTAAAACATATTAGTATAGGAGGGAGAGTCCATTATCTGAGGAATAGGTGTGTTTCACCAAAACATTAACGTAAACAATACAAACTTAAACGCAGGTTAGTAATCCAGGAATGCAATTAGTCGGAAGTATATATATAAGTCTCTGAAGTGAAGCCGTAGTATGTTCACATCGGAAGCTGACGGGTGCTGTGTCTGAATGGAGCTCAGAGCTACTTTGAACTACTGACGCTGTATTTTCCGTGAAACCTCGGTATCGTTCGGTAACTCTCGGATCTCTCGGTGTCTGACGTATCTCGCTATGGCAGTAGTATATATATACTCAAGTTGAGTCCATTATCATGGAAGAAAAGGAGACCCCACAAAATATTTGCATTTGAATGATGTCATTTTATTTGTCTCTAAAATAATTTATTGTAATTGTCACAAAAAATTTGTTTGATTTTCCTTAAAAATTAACTTTAAATTAAATTTAAATGAATTCGTTTCAATTATTTCTGCAATAAATATTTTCTGTTCCCTTAAAAGGTGTCCGGCTCTTTTGTGCTAAAATCATGTCACTTGATCATTAATTAAATTCAGCATTTATATTAATATCTCATCTTCCTTTCTCTATCTTCTCACTTTCTTTCGCATTTATTTGAGGTCATTCATTCACATTTCTCTAAAAATATATTCTTCCATTGTCTCTGAATATTCTTTCGTTTGTTTTTAGAAAATTGTCATATTTTTCATAGGCCTTATATTTAAGTCGCAATATTGAAGCATGGTTTTAATATGGCTGAGAAATCTTTCGTTTCCTTTAAATTTATTTCACTCTTCCTTAAAAATTTTAAATAATCTTTCGCTGAAAAAAAATCCTCCCTTATTTTGCAAAAAACAGAATTAATTCCCGCTCTTTTAGAAGAATTTCCAAATCACGAGATATTCGACTGAATATGATAATTTGATAGTTCAATCTTTCTTTATTTTGTTCTTTTGAATCCCTTGAATTTTCTTGGATTTTTTTTCTTTTACATTCTCTAAAAGTTATTTTCCCCTTTCTTCAAATTAAATTTTCAAGCCTTATAACAGAGATAATTCAACACTGGCAATTTTATCATTGTATTTGCAAGAAAAACTGCTATATTCTTCTGACAATCAGTATTAAATTTGATTTAATATAGACGATGAGAATAAAGTTGAGATAAAACTTAATTTTATTTTATGTCTTAGGTTAACGTAAAAATGATCGAATTTTCGCTTCTAAAGAATTAAAAATGTATTAATTTCGTATTTTGATTTGTTTTATTTTTATCTGTGAGCAAGAAATATTTCTCATAGAGTCGTTCAATTTCATTTTCATATTGCTGGAATCGTTCCATCTTTTTTTTCTCTCTTGTGAGGATTTATTAACATCTTTCTTTGCACACTTAAAATCACTTAGCAAAAGTAAGGAGTTAAGGGATCTTCAAGACTGAAATCGTGACAATAAGTATGAGACAACTCAGAAATATAGCTTGGCGGTTTTAAATATTGAGTGAAAACCTTTATATGAAGTAAAATTAACGGAGAGTTGACTGTTCAACGTTATTTATAAAAGGAATGGGTTTATAACTGTTATGGGATCTACTATTTTTGGACTATCATGAAGTCGTTTTTATTATTATGAATTACCGTGAGATTATGTTTCTCGGTGTTGAGGTGAGTTGAGTCGATTCACCCCGGTCTAATACTTGGCAGTTCGACTGACGTGTAACAATCTTTGTATTTGTTCTTTCGTTAATATGTTTCACCAGAACCGTAGCTGATGCTAAAAAACACCGGGCACAGTGAAAATTGCCCGAATTTATTAGTTGACAATGTGATGAAGTCATCAGTGTCATTCTTTCCAGAAACTATGATTTTTGCGGATTTTTTCGGCTATTCCAATGGACAGAACGTGAACGAAAGCAGGAAATCGGGTTCGGACGTTCTGGGTATAACCAGTCTTTTCTCCCAAAATTAAACAGATATTTACTGCTTTCATTCGGATGTTTTATTCGTTTATCTTTCTTTCTTTCTTTCTTTCTTTCTTTCTTTCTCAATTCTCCGTGAATTGCTTAGTTTGATTTCCGACGAAGACATTTTTCCTTGCCCGGATTTTCACTATGATTGCACGGATCGGCGCGGACCCCTGCACGGTGGGCCCGGTAGTCAGATACGGCCATGTGTTTCACTAATATCCGAGTTCGAATTTTCTTTCGGACCTATTCTAGGTTCACAACAATAACAGGGATCAGTTCAACGTCTAGTTGCATGCAATTGTTGGATGGGGATATAGAGAGACTACTAATTGGATAATGTCGTGAGTGTGGGGACAGGGTTAAATGTCGTGTGTGTGGGGACAGGGGTTAAATGTAAATAAATGGCAAAACTGTTTTACAGACAGAATTGAGAATGGTTGCAATAAACTCTAACAAGAAAAAGAAAATTATCAGTAAGAAGTTAAAGCAGTGGCAAAATGGCAAAGTATTATGGCAAAAGTTTACAAACAAAGAATTTGTGTATTTACAAAAGAGCGAGTTCGAATAAGCGAAAGTAGCGGTCTGACTTCAAGACAAGACTAATCAGTGGCCTATATTATGGACTAAGAAGAAGGTTTAGCATGTATTTGTGTAGAACTACCTATATATAAGGGAGGGGCAGATATTCCTTTTTTGCAATGAATTGGAACTAACAGATAATATTTAAAATTCTGAAAAGCGTACATTCAATGGTTGGGTGACAGATAAAAAAAGAAACGATTCAATAATTATGTTTTAATCACTACAATGTTTTTAAGAATGGTTCTAACGACAAACGAACCTATAAATAACTAGATAACTAAAAATGAGCAAAAGCAAATTTTCCCCAAACTATCCACATTTTTCCGATAATAAGGAGAAATGATTAATGTGTTGTCCGACTTTCTTTTTGCCGTGAGATCCCAAATTCGTGGCTTATTTTTGATACAATTCGCTCAAAAGATTATATCCTATGTGGTTTATGTTGAGATTCTAAACTCGAGATTTGTTAACATTAAGAATATTCGCCCAAAAGCTATTATCCTTACAACTAAAAGAGTGGCTAAAATTATTTAACAAAGAAAGTCATGTGTTTTATGAAAACATTTTCTAAGATGGGGTGATCGGAAGTTAAAAAATTAAATATATCAATGTAAAATTTAGGAAACAAAAAGGAAGTTAATACTGAGCATCAGGAAGAGACAGCTGAAGTTCCTGGGACACGCAATGAGGAGGGAGGGCTTGGAGAATCTGATACTAACAGGCCATATAGAGGGAAAGTGAGACAGGGTAAAGCAACGGATATTTGAAGGACCTAATCAGGTGGATGACGGAACGAAGATTGCATGGTGTAACAGGAGAAGGCGTGCTCAGAGCCACCAGGGATAGGGAAACGTGGAAAGTCATGATCGCCTACGTCCTGAAGGGATAGGGCACATAGAAGAAGTCTATGTAAGCGAGGACACACAGAATTCAATAAAAGTGTTGTCCGAGATTTGCATCGGGGACACCTGTCGCGTCACAAGAACCACAGCATTTTCGTGACCGTGATGGACATGCAGGCACCCTCACGACAAGTTAAGTGAGAGGTGACAGTGTTTTGGGACAACATCTTTGGAGCAACGTTAAAATTGACATTATAACTGGGTTTAAACAAACTATATAGAGAGCAATTAAAATCGAATTAAAAATTAATGTCGTAATATATGTACACTTGATAGATGATACTTAGAGCGGCAGAGATTTGATTCTGCAGAGGGTTGCTGAGAATGCGTTAGAAAATATAAGTTAGAAGTGAGGAAGACTAAAAGAAAATAGTAACAATGAATATTAGACATATAATCAGAGGAATAACGAAATATGTCTTCCAGAAACTAAGCAACGTATTAGAACATGGAAAAATGTCATTAAAAAAGGAAAATTGTGCTGAACTCTCGTATATAATATCGTTTCGTATATAATATGACTTCAGGTCGTCATTTCAAAGATGAAAGTGAAGAAATATTACGAATGTCATGGAAACAACTATATAATGGTTTAGGTTTTAGAAGAATGTCATGGAAACAACTATATAATGGTTTAGGTTTAAATAGTCAGATCAAGAGAGTTGGGAGGACAATCGGCAGTAAGGCCTCTGATTAAAAGGTTTGGGGGTTTTGAGTAACGTTGAACCACCTTTTAATTTCTGTTATTCCTAGGTCTAGCCTGGCCCAGGGTGGTAGTACATGTTAAGTCAAATAGTAAATTCCCACCCCACAAAAAACACTATAGAAGTATAAAAATATATTTTTATAGTAAAAATACCAGTAATTCATTTTTATATACAAACAAATTAACAAAAATATGTGGTTATATTTAAAAAAAAAAAAAAAAAAGACGCGATGGGTAAATTGACGCGATGAGTAAATTGTCGCGATGGGTAAATTGTCGCGATTTACTTTTTAATTTCAAATATATGAACTGTGTGATCGTTTTTTTTTCATTTTGTCCACTGCACAGTATACTCGTGTCAGTTGGGCACCGTCTGTGAGAAAAAGAGCAGTTTAGGTTTCAAAGCTGATTGCCCTCTTGGTTGGGTTAGAAATATTTCATGCCACTGATCCAGCAGCAAGGCCTCTGATCAGTATATTGAAGGTTTCGAGGCGTCTGGAACCACCTCTTAATAGCTGTTATTCCCAGATCAACCTTGACTCGCGGTTGTATCACCTGTTAGAGTCCCTGTTATGGACGAATAACAAAAATACAAACAAAAGCAAAACACCATGAAAAAATATTTTTATAGTAAAAATGCCAGCAGTGAATTATCACTCAGTTAAGTGCCATGCGTGAAACACGCTTGGGCGATCATGTCTCGAAAGAAACATGACTGACTGGGCAGAAGATTATCCCGCAGTAGGCTGCCATTGCTTTCTGCGGTAGACTGGTTGCCAGCCAAGGCTATAGAACCCAATCTGTCCTGCTATTTGACTCATAGCTACAGGGATGTATTATATCATTATGTAGTAATTAGTGGGGGATCGGTTTCCTATTGTTATGAAGTAATAAACTGATCCCCCACTTTATGACAAGAATAAGCCTTAATCATTATTCCAACTATTATTATCAGTCAGTCACTTAAGTGCCATACGTGAAACACACTTGGGGGATTAAATCTCGAAAGAAACATGACTGACTGGGCAGAAGATTATCCCGCAGTAGGCTGCCATTGCTTTCTGCGGTAGACTGGTTGCCAGCCAAGGCTATAGAACCCAATCTGTCCTGCTATTTGACTCATAGCTACAGGGATGTATTATATCATTATGTAGTAATTAGTGGGGGATCGGTTTCCTATTGTTATGAAGTAATAAACTGATCCCCCACTTTATGACAAGAATAAGCCTTAATCATTATTCCAACTATTATATTCAGTCAGTCACTTAAGTGTCATACGTGAAACACACTTGGGGGATTAAGTCTCGAAAGAAACATGACTGACTGGGCAGAAGATTATCCCGCAGTAGGTTGCCATTGCTAAGGCGATAGAACCAAATCTGTTCTGTTATTTAACCCATAACTGGAGGGAGAAGAGGTGTAGTATATTATTACGTAGCAATTAGTGAGGGATCAGTTTATTACTTCATAAGAATGGAAATCCGAATCCCCCACTTTTTGACCAGTAGAAGCCTTTATCATGATTCCAACTATTATATTCAATCAATCAGTCAGTCAGTCAGTCAGTTAAACGCCATACGTGATACACGCTTTAGACGATCATGTCTCGAAAGTGACATCACTGACTGGACAGAAGATTATCCCGCAGTAAGTTGCCATAACTTTCTGCGGTAGACTGGTTGCCAGCCAAGGCTATAGAACCCAATCTATCCTATTATTTAACCCATAACTGGAAGGAAGAGACGGATTAATACCTTTCCCAAGGGTATTTGCGCGTAAGTGAATGTAATGAATTCAACTGGAATTTGAACTCGGTTCCCCGATTTCTTGTTCCGAACCGATATCCATTGCAGCACAACGCATATTGAATAATACTTAAAAAAATAACAAAATTACCTATTTATAGAAAAATGACTAAAAATATAACATTCCTGAAACTGACGGCGTACAAATGACTTTAAATTATTTAGATTTCGGAATTAAATAACCGATAGCGTTTGACATGTCACCAAATCAACGAAAGAAAAAACACCTTGAAAGACCACATTCATGACATTAATCCTTTTCATATTATGCAATTTCTTAAATGAAATTGTATTAGAAAATATAAGCTCAGAAATCTACAACATAAAACACACATATCACTGCCTTTAGTAACTGTGTAATTCTACTCCAACAGCTTCTTTTCTCGCACTTCCCGCGTGTAGAATTCCCTTCCAGTTACTTGCTTTCCCGACAGATATAATCGCCAAGAATTTAAATGCAAAGTCAATAGTCATCTCCTATCTCACTAACCTGCATCCTCTGTCTCTCTCATGCTCCTTTCTCCGTCCACTTCACTCTCATTAGTATTCTCATCCTTCTCTTACCCACTTTCTGACATCCCCTATAACCTGTCACTCTTTCTCATAAATTTCCTCTTATGTAACCCCCTGCGCACCAATGCAAGTAAACAGCCTTGCTAGGGGTGATATGATTAGATAGATAGATAGATAGATAGATAGATAGATAGATAGATAGATAGATAGCCCGCCAGCTAGAATCTCCAAGAATTTAAATGTAAATCAATAGTCCTCTCCTATCTCACTAACCTGCATCCTCTCTCTCGTGCTCCTTTCTCCGTCCACTTTACTCTCATCAGTATTCTCATCCTTCTCTTACCCACTTCCTGACAACCCCTATAACCTGTCACTCTTTCTCATAAATTTCCTCTTATGTAACCCCCTGCGCACCAATGCAAGTAAACAGCCTTGCTAGGGGTGATATGATTAGATAGATAGATAGATAGATAGATAGATAGATAGATTGCCCGCCAGCTAGAATCTCCAAGAATTTAAATGTAAAGTCAATAGTCCTCTCCTATCTCACTAACCTGCATCCTCTCTCTCATGCTCCTTTCTCCGTCCACTTTACTCTCATCAGTATTCTCATCCTTCTCTTACCCATTTTCTGACATCCCCTATAACCTGTCACTCTCTCTCATAACTTTCGTCCTATGCAACCCCCCTTCAAATCAGTGGCAGCAAAATGCCTTCATTGGGGCGATATGATTATAAAAACAAAACTGTCCGCACACAGATGTATGGGCACAGGACCTTAGTAGCATCTTCAATTGTGAAAAAAGGACGACATTTTATTCTTTCAAATATCGCCAAAAGTTAAATGTCGGCATTAAATGTCGGCATTAAATGTCGGCATTAAGCTGATGATCCGCTGTTATCGAAACAAAACAATCTCAATACCTGACGTGTTTTCTCTTTGTCATTTCTATCAAGATTTTTTATAGCAACAGCACTGATGAGCTTTTTTTCCTTTGGTGTCCCGTTCACGTGAATTTAAGTTTGCTGCTGGATTGACATCTAGGTCCCACCCTTTTTACTGTTGAATTAGTTAAATGCAGGCGCTAATTCACAAGTAACAAACTT